>BHFT01020625.1:0-18052 GCA_004320025.1 Laticauda laticaudata | reverse complement strand
CTTTTCTATTAAGCTTAAATTTCAAACTTGAGCTGACCCAATATATTGTGAGATTTTTGTGAAAGGGAGTGATAATGCCTATTTGATTATTGTTTGTTTGGGACCAAGGAAGGAATAAATAACTTTACCCTCATTTTTCTTTATTTTCTCCTGCTTCAGAGCAATAGCAACATGTCTGTACAAGGACTTTAAATGTAAACTTCAGGTGTCCATTTATACTACTAGCTTGCTTTAATTTTACTTATGTTTTATATTTGAAATAGGAGCTTTGATTTTGCCAGAGGAATTCAAAATGTGTGAGTCCTTCATCTGCTTTTTTTGAAAAGCCAAAAAACGGGATGGTGTTCATCTCTGTTTTGGATTACGAATCATGTTGATTGCTTTCTAAGTCATTGAACGTTTCTATAATGGCAAGTGGTTTATGTCCTAGGCTACTGTTTCTGATTGGTTCAAAATGTATAGAAGTATGGATGTGGTTCACTAGGAAAAACCAATCGAAGAGCTGCTGAAAGGCGGCAGTTTAAAGAAATGTCATAGGCTGAAGGGCAAGCAGGGCCAGCCTGTATAAAATGGCTGGTCGCAGCTTCAAGCCCAAACTGTTCCTATTCTGAACTACTTTCGCAATAAAACCTTTTGTTGTCTGGAACCCGGTCTACCTCGTGTGTTTTCGAACAAACCCACTCGGCGACGAGAGGGATCGTCCTGAAACTACGAAAACACCTGGCATGCTGGTGATAAGGAGCCAGACACCTAGCAGAGATGTCTGGAAGCAACCGCACGCGCCGCACCCTTCAACCCGAACGATGAGGATTGGGAGGTCATACACCAGATCGCTTCCAGATGTATTCTGGAAAGCAATTGGAATAGGAATGACATCTCGGAACAACGCAGAGCGAGCTGCTACTACCTCCACCCACTGCGGCCACAACGGTTTTTAAAATGGCCAAGGCCTTGTGAAGCCCCGAGATGTAAGCAACTTGGACATGAGCCAGAACTCCAAAGAATTCCTTCAAAGACACTACGCTCCGGCGTTGTCAAAACTTAATAAAAGCGGCATACTTCTACGCAGAGAACCAGCGAGATGGGGAGACGCTTGCGATTTCGTTGGCTGCCTCTACGGCAAATAGCGGGGCTGAGTAGCGATTTTCTCAACATCTCGACCGAAGCGATGAGAGGATCGCGTGGTATTAGGGCTCAGAGACATTACAACACAAATGTAAGCTGTAAACAAGCCCCAATATCACTGTGACCGAAGCAATCGCGGAGAGCCATCGGCCCCGAAGCCGCAAATAAATCGGCGGTCAACATAAAAGACATGAGGCAAAAATGGTGCAAGAAACCCCAATTGAGACAAGGAGCAGGCCTACCACCACCACACCCATTTCGAAGGTCGAGAGAGGAAAACGATATAGTCGAGGAAGACGACGAGGTCCACGTCTACTCGCAAATAAAAAATGAGCGCGAAAAAAAAGAATTTGTGCTGGGGAATGTGCTGGCTGCGGATGGAAACATAGCCCGCAGCCGGAATTGCAGATTTTCTCGACGCTATCTGTCAGGTACTTGTAAAAAACGTGGACACATCGAGATAAGTCTGCCAGGAATAAAAGAAACTATAGCCCCAGAGACCCCGCCAGAATTTCCCCAGCACGAGCGAGGCCTAAACGAGCGGAGAGAAAGTGGCAACAAGAAGAACGAAGCCAATACACACCAAACCGGTCACTATAGAAATAATGCCCAGACGGAAAAGCGGCAAGAAGGGTTAAAGTGACCTGTAACCATCGAGGGAAGCCCTGTAAGGATGGAGGTGGATCCGGGTCTTTCCTTTTCGCATGGTTTCTTGGGTATACTATAAAAAAGCTAATCCCAAACATCAATTCCAGACAATTACAAAAAAAACCTTAAACTCTAAAGGACTATCAAGGCGAAACCAGATCCCTGCAATTTGGCAATGGACAATTTTTAGTTACTTATTAAGCCAACATGCAAAAGGACTGCGCGCTAACCATCGTCACTGGACAGGACCGAGCCTTCCTCGGGCATTCAAATGGGTTCGCACCCTGGGCATCGGTATGACGGGGTTCATCGAGTTCACTACCACCAATTGGTCGTAGGGATGACCTCATCCGCGAATTCCAAACGTTTTGACGGCTCATTGAGCAAAGTATCGGGGAAAACCCTATCTCTTTAGCCTAGATCCCCAGATAGCCCCGAGAAGATTAAAAGCCAGACGAGTTCCCTTTTCATCATAAAGGGCTAAAGATAGAGGAACAACTCAACAAACTAGTAGCCCAGGGGTATTAAACCAGTTGGACCATGCCAAATGGGAAACGCCTTATTGTTACATCCCATAAAACCTGACGTGGTCCATTAGAATCTGTGGTGACTATATAAGGCAACCCTGAACCAGCTTACCAACCTAGCGCATTACCCGTGCCACGTAGTCCAGCATTTGCTTCCACTCCCTGGGCAAGGAAAATTTTTTGCTAAACTGGACTTGGCACAAGCCTATCAGCAACTTCCCAGTGCGACCAGAAACGGCAAAGAAGCGGCAAACCATAGTCACACCACAAGGGGGCTTCAAATGCCACCGACTCCATTTGGAGTAAGCGTGGCACCGGGCGTTTTTTCAGAGTCTGATGGAACACCTCCTATAATGGTATACAAGGGTAGTTCCCTATATGTTTGACGACTCTTAATCTTTCTTTGGCAGAGGACGAGACCCAACTAAAAAAAAAGGACTCACAGAAGCCTTACCAAAATTTAGGGAATTCTGGCCTTAAAGTAAAAAATTGAAAAATATCTGTCCTAATTGATAAAATATAGCGTTGAATTCTTGGGCTACTCTTATACCGTGACGGGCATCCCACCCACCAGACTCAAGACAACATCCAAGGCAATTACAAGAAGCACCTGAAACGAGTAACAAGACAGAACTACAAGCCTTTTTGGGGACTTATAATTTCTATTCATTGTATTTCTGCCAAACCAAGGCCACTATAAGCTGAACGTTACACCGTCTCTTTAGATAAAAAAGCAAACTGGACTTGGGGTGGCAAAGAAAAGGAAGGCTTTCCAGAACATTAAAAAGTTTGCTAAACATCCACAAACGTTCTCATCCATATAGCAACACACTGCCTCTAAGAGCCGGTGACCTGCGAGCTTCACCATTTGGAGTAGCTGCCGTTCCTAAGCCACCCAACTCCCTCGTGGCAGAGAGCACCCGTCGACTTTACTATCTTCTAGGACTCTATCAACAGACTGAACGAATATTATAAGTCAACTGGACAGGGAAGCCCTATGCAATTGTCGCTGGAGAGTTAAAACGCTTTCACGAGAATATCTGTACGGGCGGCATTTTCAAATCGTTACGGTACCCCACAAACCATTGTTGGGAATTTTGGCCGGGAAAACAAGCCGCAGCCTAACCATACTGTCACCAAAGGATGTCTATGATGGTCAGAGTTCCTTGGCAGCCTATTCCTCATACTCGCTGACGCACTTCGACCCAGGGGAAACCAAATTTCCCATGCGGACGCCTTTTGAGGCAGAGCACCCTACCAATTCCGAAAGACCCGGTTGCCAGCGTTTGACATCAGATTGCAAATAGGAGACTTGGCCCCGATCTACCCATCTCCACCTATGATTGTCGCAAGAGCCCCGCTAAGGACTCATTGATGCCCGTTTTCTTAGGCTGGGTAGGTAAAGGCTGGCCGGAGAGACGCAAAAAAACTAAAACTTTTAAACCGTACCGACGTCCAGACAGACTGAACTATCTAATCCTAAAGGAGGTGTTTTGCTGTGGGGAGATTCGAGGTGGTCTCATCCCAGCCAAGTTGCCACACGCCCCAGGTACAGGGATGTTGCACGAGGTCACCTGGTATGGTCAAAATGAAAAGCCTGGCCAGGAGCTATGTGTGCGTGGCCACGGCCATTGACAAGACATTAGAGTATTGGCCGGTGAAACTCTTGTCATAAATTGCCAGAGAATCAGAACCTTCTCCCACAAGCACCCATTAGGGACTGGGAAACCCCTTAGGGACCATGCTAAATCATATTAGACTTCGCGGGTCCAACCAGGGGCATTACCTTCTGAACACCGGCGCACGTAACAAGATGGCTCGTTGCTGCCTACTCAAATTGGCTTGAAGTTTAAGAACTCTGCCTATTCTAACGATAACAGTAAACAGCTAGTAAAAAAATTAAAGAACGGAACTTTCGCCACCACGGCAATCTACCAGACGTTCTGGATCTCGGCACATGGACCTAACTAACAAGCTTGCCATTTACCGAGCAAACCTAGCCTCCCTTACGGTATCAGGCATTGCCTAACCGCGCCGGCCCATCCGGCTGCAAACGGCAGAGCGAGAGAAATGTCCGATTTACAAAGGCAAGGACTAGACAGAATGGACCTAGGCGATTGTCCAACAAAAAGTTAAAACCGATTACTTAACACTCCAGCATATAACACTTAGTTACAGTCACTAACAAAGTCCCCAGCGGAATTACTTATGGGACAAAAATATACGCTCCACACCTTGACAGAGTTACACCAGATTTAACCCAGAAAACCCCCGGTTCCTCCAACAAAGTTTAGACAATTTCAGTTAGGCGACTGGTTATACGCGAAAAATTTCATGGTGTGAACCCATTGTGGTACCTGGACAAATTACCCAAATTAACAGGCCCAAGTCCCTACCGCTTAACGGTAGACGATGGCAGGGAGTGGAAGCAGGCACATTAGACCAGCTTCGTATCCCGAATTATATTGAACGGCCAACAGACACATTCAACAATCCGCCGGAAAGAGCAAGAGTAAACCTCAACCGGGTATGGGGGTGGTAACAGTCGAGTAACTTTAATATAAGATAACCGTTAAAACTAAAAACAAATCATTATTTACCAAACAAAAAAGAGCAAATAACAAGACTTCACTGTTTGAAGAGACTTCAAGAAGAGCCCGTCGGAAGGGGCCAGCCAAGGCCAGCTCAACCTGCCCATTGGAAATCATAGTGTTGGTGTATGCGGCGAACCTGCGGCCTAAGCAACCTCCCATGGGGTGGCGGCAAAATTGCGTATATATATATACCTTTAGACGGTTCCTGAGCGAGATCAGAAGAAAACAGCAGCCCCATCCGAACCGTCGAAGTCTTCACGAGGAATAGAACCGCGCAAGTCAAATCGGGTTCGGGAAAGATCCCCTCCTCACTGCGTGATCTACATGTAACCACGTTAGGATCAGAACTAAGAGGGAGGGGTGTTCTAATATGCAATGGTTTTAGTCCTAGGCTACTGTTCTGATTGGTCAAAATGTAAGAAGTGGATTTGGTTCACTAGGAACCAATCCTGAAGAGCTGCTGAAAGGCGCAAGTTTTAAAGAAATGTCATAGCTGGAAGGCAACGCAGGCCAGCTGTATAAAAGGCTGGTCGCGGCTTCAGCCAAACTGTTTCCTTATTCTGACTACTGTTCGAATAAAACCTTTTGTTGTTGGAACCCGGTCTACCTCGTGTGTTTTCGAACAAAACAGAAACATTGCCTAAACTCATATAACCATATCTTTAGAAATTTGTACCAAACACTGAATCACCTGGAGTGAATAAAATATCTGTTATTTGTATTTCTTGATAGAGTTTCTTCTCTTCTGGTATTGCTTTTTATGAGTCATCTGATATGCAGCACAGTGGAAAGACATTATACCTGACCCATATGTATACAATAAAGAAAAAAACATTTTCTATTTGTTTTATTTCTTGCATGACGCTAAAGATGTTTATCTTGCAATAGTGGATTAAGAAGATAATAAAAGTATCAAGATAATAAAAGTATCAAGTATCAACAGAGATGTTAGGAAATAGTCAATTGTTATGTCAGCAATTGACTATTTTCTGAATTCTGTACTCAGTGCTATATTAAACATACAGTATAATGGAGCCTTTCCAAGCAGAATAATATTTCGGACTCTAGTAGCAGTGTTGAAAGGGTAATTTTCTGTTGGACCATGCTGTGTAGGTAAGAGTAAAGCCTTAACATATGCCAGCCACCCTAAGGGGTCCCCAATTTCCTGCCCAGTTGCTATTTAAAGAATTACAAAAGAAAATTATGGTCATTGTCCAAGTGGAGAATTATCCCGTGTTTTAGAATCTTCCGAACATTGATATTCTAAAACAATAATAATGAAGATAGTACTGCAAAGATAGGGAGATTCTATGAACAAGTAATAACTCCCAGATAGGGAAATGGCCTTAATGACAATTTACTTTTGCTCCCAAATGAAAATTTGACAGAAATAAATTGCGGCTAATACTACAGTTCTAAATTTTCTTAATTGGGAGCAGCTACATGGAATTCAGTGGAGTTTTATTTTAATTTGGGAATTAGCATCATTCCTCCCATTAAATTTCTTTCATTTCCCAATCCATTTTCCCACATTAATTAAACCTGAGTCTATGCTGCCTGGAGGGATACATCCTTTAGGAGTTCATTAGCTAAGTGCAAAGGAGACCTTGTCCTGTTATCATGGCTGGTCACACAAGCAGACATTATGTTTAGCCTGGATTTGGCTTTTTTATCCACCAATCAAGTCCTTCCCAAGAACCTAGGAGAGTCAGATGCTTACGTTTTATGTGTTAATTGTCATCATCGTATCTTTATGCAAACAAATGTGAGATGCCAATGGTTGATGCAATTGGTAGAAATTTTGTCATCCAGAGGTTATTAGACCTAACCCCAGAGGCCTCCAGTTTATACATTTAAATTAAAGTCTTTAAATTAATTGTAGTGCTTACAATTGGAAAAAAGATATAATGACATAAAACAGATCCAAGTCCAGGATCAGGTTCAGATGGTTGTCTCTCACAGATTCATTTATGTGCATTCCTCCAATCCTTGGCTCAGCATAAAAATATGCTGACATAATTGGTGCTACCCCTATGCTGACCTCTAATGTGTTTGATAGGATTTGGTAATTTATTTATTACATCCATTTGTATGCTAGCTACTTAATAAGATTCTTGGTTTGTGGGCAGTCTTACAGCTTTATTACAAAACAGTTTAAGGGCAGTGATCCCTCTAACTTCAACTTCTTTACTGCCATGTGCCACCCTCTATCAGGAAAAGCCATGTCAATTGCTCTCTTCAAAGTTTGGCGGCCTAGCAGGTGTGAGGAAATGTGATCAGATGACTAGGAAGGAGGTTTTAGGTACCATTCACAGATCATCAAGGCAAACAACGATCTACTAGTCCTTCTGGTAGAACCCCCAGGTCCAGAAATAACCCAGCTATCTGGTCAGTGGGACTGAGGAGGAGACACATAAAAAAAACACAGTTCAATTTCATCCCAGGTCCAACATCTGCAAAATGAACCTGTCACTTGAATTATTTTTGAACACAGGTTTACTGTCAGGCACATATAGCCAAGAGCATTAGTTGAGGTTAAAGCACAGAAGAGTTTATTTTTGCTACCTACAAATAAGTATCTGGTCAGCTAATGTCAAAGCTAAATTGGCACTATAATAAGGGTCAGTAGAATCTATGGAGGGTTGGATTTGGGTCCCTTGTGGGATGATAAATTGATGATATGTTTAACCCTGCCTTCCAGCTCAGCCTGCTCAACTCTTACCTTTACTGGTTTACATTCCAAAACATAGGCCTTGACAAGTGATCGATATGCTTTAGTAGTAGTCTTCCTTCAATCACATGGGCAAGAAAGATGACTAAAAATGGAAATTTGCAATATTTTTCTCAATTTCATCCCAGACCCCAAACATCCCAAGCTCATCAGTGCTGTAAAGGAACAGCAGTGCTGGCAGCAAGTATCTGAAGTTAGTAACACCCGGAAGTGGAGTGTGCAAAATAATGTTAAAATAAGCAAAACGGTGCCCCACATAACAAAAGCAGTTAGACGCATAGCTCCACAAAACATCTTGTCAGCAAAAGCAGCAGAAATCCTGGAATGTGTTCAGGATCAAAATGCATTATTGGGTATATCTCTTTCTCAGTTTGAATTTAGCCCAAGAGACTGCTGAGCCTCTGGTCTTCCAGAGACCTGAAAAGTCTACAAAGGAGCCTGCATAATGTCTGAACAGTGCCTTCTCTTTTTTCTGAACATTTTTTTTTATCTTTTAGACAAACATACACAAACACAGTATAAAAACATCAAGCCATCTTCCACTGTGTCAGTTGGTTACAAATTGTTTTGTGCATCCATTCCATAGTCCTCACTTACAATTACTTGTATATATTCTCATATTATCAATCAAATATTCCTAAATATATTATTATCATTGTCAATCATTTGACTATATTATTATTCATTCATATTATGCAAGATATTCCATATTTTTCAATTGATTGATCTTATAGGAATTAATATTATCATCCTAAATCCATCCCATAAATATAATATGATAATACATCTTTATATATTCTATATAGTTCCATTCTAAAGTTCTACATATTTCATTACCATATTTTATTTTCTAACCATTCATAAAACAAATCCTAAATCTTATAAAATTGTTTATCTTCTTGTTCTCTAATTTCAAATGTCAGTTTACTCATTTCAGTACATTCCATTATTTTCTTGATAACTTCCTCCTGCATTGGTATTTTCTCATTTTTCCAGTTTTTGGCAAATACAATCCTAGCCGCTGTTAATACATTTACAATCAAATATTTTAATTCCCTACTGTATATTTCAGGTAAAATTCCCAATAAAAATATTTCTGGTTTCAAGTCTATATGCTTTTTTGTCATTTTTTCCAACCATGTGTGGATTTTAGTCCAATATCTTTCAGCATCCGCACACATTCACCACATATGGTAATATGAACCAGTTGTCTGATGACATTTCCAACATTTTTCAGATTTGTTCTTGAACATTCTTGCTATTCTTGTTGGGAGTAAATGCCACCTGTAAAACATCTTATACAAATTTTCTTTANTTTGCCATTTCTCTAAGTCAATCCCATATCCAAAAATTTTCCCCCAAGCAATCATTGTTTCTTTAACTTGTTCTTCTCATGTTGGAACTCTTGGATGTCCTCTGCTAATCTTCATCTCCTTGTCCTACATAATGGCTGTTGCAGACCTTACAAGTGTTTTAGATCAGGGGTCTCCAAACTTGGCAACTATAAGACTTGTGGACTTCAACTTCCAGAGTTCCTCAGCCAGCTTTTCTGGCTGAGGAACTCTGGGAGTTGAAGTCCACAAGTCTTAAAGTTGCCAAGATTGGAGACCCCTGTTTTAGATGATTCCTGATTTTTTTTTCTTCTTCTTGGGATACTTTCCTACTGTCAATTTTCCATCCAAATATAAGGTTCAGTAAGGCCTAGGAAAATCTCATAATCCTCATAGGACACAGCCAAACCAGAAATGTCTCATAAACATAATAATTTTCTGATACTGCAGGGAATTCAATAGCCATGTGGGTGGATGCCTCTCTGAAGTCCTCTGTTTTATGTAAAGGGATTCCAAAGATCTAAGTGTAAGTCTGAACAACCTTTGTATAATATTCTCTTTGCCTTTTCCCATAGTATTGTCCAAACAAAGTCCTATCAGCCTTCTCTTGTAGTACAAACTAAATGGGACAAGACTGGCAGGATCTGAAAATACTGAACTAAATAATATTCACTTTGCCATTGTATGTTTGGAAATCAAATTTATTTTGCAAAGCAGCTTTGACAGAATATTTTATCTGAAGTACTGCAGAACTGAAATCTCCTTCAAAGTTATAGACAACCTAACTATACATAGGAATGATTTGTATGCACTTTCTTTATATAGATATGAATTATGGGAAATCAGATTACTTATTGGTACTATTATCTGATACAATCAGAAATGTTCTGATATGAGAATTTCTTATTATATTAAGTCAACATTACAACATGAAGGCATTTCTTGATATTTTATCTTAATTTAAGTCCCGGTCCCACTGGACTTACGGATGCAAAGAGGATGTAAAATGTTAAAAAAAGCTTGCCATCCATTAGAAAACGCTATGCATCCGTTGTGTACTCATTGCACATGTGTTTCATACGCTCTATCCATCGAGCATCTGTCCACTGAGATTTCATCCACGCAAGAAGTTTTGAGCTGCACAAAACTTTTGTGAACGGTATGAACTTTCCGCCGCGTACAATGAACATCCACGACATATTAGAGCAACAAACATTCTATGTCCATTATTCATCTGTTTAAACATCTGCTGGTATTCCTCTCTGCAATACCTCTGGCCATTCCCTCAACTTCACAATCTGCTGCAGCTTGAAAATTGGAAAGGGGAGCGAAACAAAAGGTACATGGAACGTGGTCTACACATCATTAATCACACGGAAATAGACGAAGGATGTAAGCATATGCATCTTGTATATAAAGGCTATTAAAAATGCGACAAAAACATTTGTATCTGGGAGTGTTATCTCGGCATATTTAGGATTCTGCAGTATGTCTAGAGTATGTAGAAGGCCCCATAGGTGGACAAACAATATTTTCTATAAAGAAAGAGAGAGAAAATCATCTGGGATCTTTGGGATGGTGGACCATACAGTCCCACTATGGTTGCACTGGAGCGTTTTATCTGTCCCCCACAACTATCCTTTATCTATCCACAAGCCATGCAAAGGCTTAACCAAATTTTTCAAAGTTTTCACCAACACTTTATTCAGGTAAAAAAATGAACAAGTGACTTAAGCAAAGCATAACCTTTATTAACTTTCTTAGGTAAACTGTATTGACTTTATTAAAAAAGCAAAATGAAACCAAGTAAAAGTGTCTTAAGTCAAAGATAAACTTAACAAGGTAAACAACTCAGCTCTCTGACACTATATCTCAGTCACTCGAGTTCATCGTCCCATTGGTCTCAGCGTGTTAAGCGGCAGGGGACTGAGGAGGTGGCTGCTGGCTTGAGTGCTGGTCTGAGGCGGGCACCATTGGGTGCTTGGCCCGAGCGTACAACTGGGGATGGTGGTGTTCAGGAAGCTGTGCCAAGAAGCTGACTCAGTCCCATTTGAAGGTTGAGAGCCGCCCTTCATCAAGGATTGAGATGTCAGCCCCAATACTGATGAACAGATTGTCCGATTTTGACGCGGCTTGGCTGTTGGGGTGGAGGGAAGGAGGCTTATTCAATGGAGTGTAGTGGGGCGTCTGGTCTGCAGCTGCGGTTGAGGACTGGCATACTGTTGGCATGCGCTGAACCTGGGCCTGACTGGGAAGGTCTGTTTTTTGCTGTGGGGTTAGTCCGGTAGTCGTAAGCCTTGGTGGTGAGGGCGTTGAAACCATGGAAGCGGCTTGTGACATTGCCTGGGAGTGGACGGACAGACCGTGGACCTGAAGTAGCGATCAGCTTCAGCTGGGCCTGAGGGTTGTGCAGAAGTGCTGTAATCTTCTGCTTATCACCCTGTACTGGGCCTTCGGGCAGGGGTCCCTCAGGGTCTGGCTCATGTAGGTGATGAAGGTTGTTCAGCCCTGAGGGTATGCTCTGTCCAAATGGACCAGCTGAAAGAAGAAGTCTCTCGTGCTGGTCTTCATTTGTGTCCCTGATCTCAACAGCACAACTGTTGGTTCAATGGCGCTCCAGTATGCCTCTCGTGCCTGCATCCTCTGGGAGCTGGGAGGGTGAGGGTGGGTGGTTTTGGCCTCTTGGTGGGCTTGCTCTTATTCCTACCAATTTGTGACAGCAGGGCATTCATCCCCCATGGGATACTCCAAGTCTGCGGGCATGGGGAGTGCAGCTATCGGGGGGGGATTTCTTCTGTGGGCTCCCTCTGAAAAGACAAACCTGCCTGGACAGGGTAGTGGCTCCTGGCTGAAGAGGACTGGCTTTGTCTGTGGCTGGTCTGAGGGGAGCAGGTGGTGTCAAAGGAGCTGCTCCTCCTGTTGGCGAATCTCACCCTTCCAGGAAACTGCCCACTTGGCCATGATGTATATCTCCTGGTCAGTAAGCTTGACAAGTGGCGCTGCCCAGATTTTCTTAGGTGTAGCTTGCCATACCAGTGTGTGGCATGTGCTTTCACCATCCTAGCTTGTACTTCTGCCAGTGCCTACCCAAGGCTCTCTCCCTTGTCTCTCCAAGGCTGCCTTGCTTCTTCTTGGTGTCCGATACAAGTCTGTGGCCCTTTTCCAGAGGTTACTCGTTCTCCCTCAGCATTCCATTACCTCTCCTTCAATGCTCCTTGGAAATGGTGTACTGTTTCCTCTCTCCTTTCTTGCTTCCCTTGCTCTTCCTACCCTTCTGGCATGGGCTTTGAGCAGCTGGGCCTTCAGGACTTGAGCAGCAGGGCCTTCCAGGGGACTTGAGCAGCCAGGCCTCATGCAGCAGGGCTTTGAGCGGCCCTTGGGGCTGGTCCCACCATAGCAGCAGCAGCAGCAGCAGCAGGTTCAGAGTCCACAACCAGGGGTGGGCGATTGCTGGTTCTGGCCTTCCTTGCCAGGGCTCGAATGGAGTAGGCACCGGCTTTCCTCTTCTTGCCCTGGACTGACGAACCATTGGTGTTCCTGCTAGATGGTATGTGGCAGCACGTCTTTCCTCTGAATGCTGACCTTTTGTGCGGGCTGCATCCTTTTCATATCCACGGATGCTGATGCAATTCTCATACTCCCCACATGCGCCACGTGAACGGCTTTGCATCCGATATATATCTGACGTCGGCATCTCCTTTGTTTCCTATAGGGCCGTCCGTGATGCATCCGCTTCATCACTATGCATCCACCCTTCCGCCTATGCATTTCCACTTCACAATTTTCCCCCGGGAACCCCTTCGGATGTGTCATCCGCTTCCATCCGCTGTCATCCACTAGGCTTCCTATGAACATCCGTTTAACATCCCCACTACATACTACCCACGTCCGTTTTTTTTCCCATTCTTTTCCATTCTGTTTATGCAAATTTTTGCCACTTTTTGGAGCGGATGATAACAGATGGAGCCACCCCCGAAATTTTGCTCATCCGCTGTGTTTTTTATGCATATGTTTTGCATCCGTCGGCCAGTGGGACCTAGCCTTAAATAATCTTATTTAAACTATACCACGCTCATTAAATGTTGATCTAGGCTATAGTTATGTTGGCTATTGCTTGTTCCTGTTCTTTTCTGTAAGCAGTCTATGGCTTTGACATTTGAAACAATTCTTTGGTCTAAATAGTGAGTTCAATGTTGGTAAATTTTGAAATTAAAGCCTAATAAACTACATACTTTTATGGCAGACTGGAAATTGGGATCTACTTAGGGATTGAGGTTCAGACTGTGGAAGAGTTTATAATTTCCAAATTATCTTTGATGTTTCAGTTGTCCCTGAATTTGCATATGGTGAGAAGAGCCTGTGCACAATTATATTTAATTTGGGATTTTCTGAACTGTTTGGATTTGATAATGGTGATCCATATTCAGTTTTTATTTTTACATCATTTTTTATTTATTTAAAAGAGTTTAATGGTCTCTCATTCTAAAATCACTCTGGGTAGCTCATAATAACAATAAAATTACAACCACATGAAAACAATTTATTTGGGATCCAGAATTTACTGTTGGTGCAAAATGCAACAGTTCATCTGCTAAACAATACAAAATACAAGAACTTTGCCATGTGCATCATAGTTGTTCAGCATTTTCCTGATGGTGGTGTCATAAACACTGACATTCACGAATAGTCTTTAGATATTACCTTGGGCTTCTTTGGGATCTCCCAGAACATTCCATGTCTTGCTTTGGCATGATCTTAATATTTTTAGCTCCTTTTTAAATTATTTTTATTTTTCCTATTTTTATTTTTAACATTCCTGTCAACAAGACAACAAATCGTTAAAATTGGGAGCGCTCCATCAAATTCTGTACCTGTCAACAGTGATGTCCCCCAAGGTATTGTTTTAGGACCAACTCTTTTCATACTCTATATAAATGACATCTGAGCAACTGCGTTCTCTTCACTGATGATTTAAAGCTATTCAACACCACAGACAATACTGCTACCCTTCAAAATAATACACTTGACTGTGTATTAGGATGGTCAAACAAATGGCAATTTCAGATCTCAACAAATAATGCTCTGTCTTACATCTTGGCAAAAAAAATCAGAAAATAAAATACAGGCTGAATAGTCAAGACCTTGTTGATGATTCCAAAACCACGAGTAGTGGTTTGATACGCCCCTACTACCAGTGCTGCCTGTTCCACCCCCAAAACATAGCCAAAAACCCGGCTTGCAGTGTACCATGTTACATATGCTTTTTTCATGGTAATATTACACTAAAACTAGAGCATACAAAAACTTTTGCTAGACCAATACTCGAATACACTCATTAAGGTCTGGAACCCATATTTACATATCTGATATTAAAACAAGTTGAGAAAGTCCAGAATATTTCACAAGAGGAGTTCTCCCACTCCTCTACTTGTTGCAGAGAAACCCTATGCCACCAGACTTGAAAATTCTAAGACTTAGAAAATCTAGAAACTACAATTCAACGCCTTCGGTCCGATCTAACTATAGTATATAAATCTAAACTATAATATATAAAATCAAACATTGCAATGTTCACCTGTCAATGAATACATTCAGCTTCAAATCATAAACAATACAAGAGCAAACAATAGATACCAACTCAAGGTTAATCGCGACAAACTTGATTGCAGGAAAACGACTTTCAGCAACAGAGTGGGTCCAAATTCTGGAACACTCTAACCTGACTCTGTGGTTTCTTCCCCAAAACCCCAAAAACTTTAAACCTTAGACTGTTTATTATCGACCTAAATCCCTTTTCCTAAGAGGTCTGTAGGGGGCATGCATAAGCGCACCAACGTGCCTACTGTCCCTGTCCTATTGTTTCTTTTATTTTTTTACTTTTCTTATATGTACCCATGTATTCATAACTATGTTTTTACTTGTACCTATTATCTTGTAAGCAATTGACAAAATGAATAAATAAATATCTGCTTTCAATAAAATAGATATTTGTAGCTCAGGGTGGAAATGAGGGGTCCTTGGTGCTTTCCAAGCTTGATTGTCACTAGCACTGATGATATTATCTAGCTTGGGTAATGAAACACCTGCAAGAAAACAATCAAGCTCAAAGAACACTAAGGACCCATCATATATACTTTCTGATGAATCTTGACATTCCTCTCTTTTGGAAGCCTACCATATTTTTTCAAGAACCTCAGACCATTTAGCATGTCTTGAAGGATAACTTTGATTGGGGTCTGAATCTTTAAACACTCAAAGAGTCATTTGACCCATTTCCCACTGGAAAGAAAACACAGGGTGCCACAAAACCTGGGTGGGCATGGCCAATTCAACATCATTCACTCCCACCCAGTCTCATGAACCCCCCTCAGCCATGCCTACCCAGGTTTTCTGGAACTCGGTATTTTCTTTTAAACAAGTATCTCTGTGTGCATATGTGTGTGTATGCCTCTCTCCCCTTCTTTTTTTTCTCTCTCTCATCTCTTTCTTTCTTCTCTCGCTTTCTCTAATCTTTCTCCCTCTTTCTTTCTCTTTGTCATGTCTCTCTTTCTCTCTCTCATCTCATCTCCTGTCACTCATCTCTCTCTTTGTTTCTCTCTCTCTTTCTCATCTTTCTCCCCTCTCTTTCTCTCTCTCTTTCATAACCTCTTTCTCATTTCTCTCTCTCATCTCTCTGTCTCTCTTTTTCCCTCCCTCCCTCTCATCTCTCTCTGTCTCTCTTTCTCATCTCTCCTTCTTTCTTATCTCTCTCTTTTTTCTTTTTCCCCCTTTCTCTGTTTTTCATCTATTTTTCTCTCATCTCTCTCTTTCCCATGTGTGTGTGTGCGTTTGTGTGTTCCCTCTTGAGCCATTTCCCAAAACAGGCAAGGGTTTGGGGGGGGGTTGTTTTTGTTCTGCTGATGCTATTCTTTCTTCTTCTTTGGGTGCTTTTTACCATATGATTTAAATAAAGAGTCATTTCAGGTTCCCAGATAAATGAAGTTCTTTCATCCCCCTGCTGTGGCTTCCTGTCAGTTGATCCCACCACTGACTGGCCCTCCCTTTCACCTTCCCCTCCCACTCATTCCTTGCCTGCCCTGAGAAGAGAAGGGCAATGGTGGTAGATGGAGACTCACTCCATATTCCAGAGTGGGAGCAAAGCACCCCTCTACTTGCTTCTTCTTTCAGCCCTTCTGGGTGCTATGCTCACTGGAGAGTCACACGACTTTCTCTGCCATGAGACACTGGTTGGGCCGGCTGCAGCTGATCTCTACATTGTAATGGGCTCCAGGAGGAGGAGGAGAGGACACTGTTTGCCCCATTGTGAAGCACACTAAATTTAAGTGTGCTGCTCAAGGCGCTGCAAAAGCAGCATGCATCCATGGAGGTAGCAGAAGAATATGGGGAGACACAAGACTTTCTCTCTACTCCGAAACACTGGCTAGGCTGACTGTGACTGGGCCAGTTGCAGCTAATGCCACTGCTCTCGCTGCCTTCATGGCTGCTCACTGCTCTTGCAGCACCTTGCACAGTACACTTAAACTTATGCGTGCTTCACAATGGAGGAGATAGCATCCTGTCCTCCTCTTCCTGGAGCCCATTATGATGAACAGCATCAGCTGCAGCTGGCCCAGCATCTCAGGGCAGAGAAAAGTCATAACATCTCCCCCAGTGGCCAAGGTGCACATATCACCAACAAGGGCCAGAAAAAGAGACAAGTAGAACGGTGGTTCGTTCCCGCTCTGGAATATGGAAAAAATCTCCATCTGATGTTGTTGCCTTCTGTTCTCAGGGCAGTTGAGGAGTGAGTGGGAGTGGAGGCCAAGGGGACAGGCCAGCCACTGGTGGGATCATCTGACAGGGAGATGCAGGAAAGGACACAGAGCTGCATGCGGCTATGGAGCCACACATTGCTAACCCCCAACTTAGATCCTATAAAGGCCTTCTACATATATAGTACTGACAATCTTAATCAGAAATCCATCTCCACAGAGAGAGACAGAGACAGACAGACAGATAGTGACAGACAGGCAGACAGACATTTAGCTTTCTAACATTTTTTATTTTTCCATATGTAGGAAGATGGATGCTCAGCTTATTGGACTATTTGCTATAATTCCTATGATATCATAAAGCAGTCCTAAAGTGTTTCATTTGCTATTTCTTATTCTGAAAAAGTTACATTTCTTCCAGGTTTTGCACTCCCTTGTATCTCCTCACCTCAATAGACAGGTAAATCATAAGTTTCACTTTGGCATATTAAGGAAGGTTCAAAATTTTGGAATTGTGTTGATTGTGTTATATTACGTTTGTACATATGGTTTTTCCATGTCCAGATTTTGTATGCTGCTTATATAATAATTGTTTTATTACTTTTTTTCCTATCCAACTTCTAAGTATTCCATTCTAAGGATTTTTAGAACATGACTAAACAAGATTCAGTTCCAGAAAGCAACAAGATCACTGAATGGTCAGATCAATAAGATCCAGAATAAGAGAATCTTAAATTCTTGCTAATCTCCAGAAATCTACAGTCTTGTCTCCCAATAGTGTATACATTATCTAGTAAATAACCTGTCATTGTTGTTGCTGATGTTTTCATTACCATGGTATCTGCAGAAAGAATAAAAAAACCCAGGAAGATTGCTGTGGCCACAATTAAAACCATTCCTTTTTTTGCATATTTCATTTACATGCTCCCATTAAAAAGGGACAGGGTTTAATCAGCAGCTCTTTTAATTTTTTACCTCCCCTTGATGCACACTATGTAAAACTCCATATGATTTAAATAAACTATTTTAATATCACCTATTTTAGATTTTAGTTAAAAGTATACACTGAAATTATATACAGTTTTCAAGCCAGTTTTACTGTTAAAGAAATTCTCTTTCATTTTTTTTCCTCCAGAAGGATGGATGCCAGCCTGTTCTTTACTATTGTCCCACAAAGCTGGAACATTGTATGTGTATATCATACTTCCTTGAACACTTATAATATTTCCATATTTTTTTCATGTTTCTTTCATATTCTTCTTCACTTCAATTTTTATAACACATTTATAATGATTAAAATGTTCCCCTCCTTTCCTAATTTCATTCTCTCATTCTCTTTATTTCA
>BHFT01020622.1:0-36581 GCA_004320025.1 Laticauda laticaudata | reverse complement strand
TGTTTATTGTATGAATGAACATGCGTTTGCTGGAGTCATTTTTGCATACAACTCTACAAAATCTTGGGCCATAGAGCCGTCATTGGATTTGTCCAGGGCCATCTCTTGGATTTCAATGATATTTTCAGGAGAGATGTTTGTTGTATTTGAGTTGCTTATGATATCGCGAACTTTGGTGATGTCGTCTGATTCGTTGGTGTCTTCGAGAACAAATAAGATGGCATTTGGATATTTTTGTTACCATTCCATGGTGTCTCTGATGAGTAAGAAGATATTATTTGTGGAATTATTTGAAGGGATAGTCATTGTTTGTAGCTGTGGTTTGGTGGTTATTTTTGGTTTAGTTGTGATTGTAGTTGAGGTAGTGATTGTGGTTGTTGTGGGATTTGATTTTGAGCTGATAGGTACTCACTTATCTGTGCTGTTTTGTTTTTTTTTCAAGAGAGATTAGGCTTGCTTGTATGGTTGTTTCAAAACATGTTGCTAAGCATTCATCTGTTGAGTGAATGAGTGATTGTATGCTTTCAACTCTGTCAGGTTGGGTACTCTGTTTAGTTAGTTTATTCTGTCAGGAAATTTCTTCTTAGTTCTAGGTTGCTTTTCTCCTTGATTAGTTTCCATCCATTGCTTCTTGTCCTGCCTTCAGGTGCTTTGGACTGGAGAATAGCTTGACTCTGTCTTTTTGGGGCAAATATCAAATATTTTAAGACTGCTGTCATATTGCCCCTGGTCCTCCTTTTCATCAGACTAGACACAACCAGTTCCTGCAACCGTTCTTCATATGTTTTACCCTCCAGTCCCCTAATCATCATTGTTGCTCTTCTCTACACTCTTTTCAGAGTCTCAAATCTTTTTTACATCGTGACGATGAAAACTGAATGCAATATTCCAAGTGTGACCTTTACAAGGCTTTATAAAGTAGTATTTACACTTCATGTGATCTTGATTTTTTTTAGAATAGAATAGAATAGAATTAGAACAGAATAACAGAGTTGAAAGGGACCTTGGAGGTCTTCTGGTCCAACCGAGGTACTTAATTCATTTAGCAACTTAGCAACAGAAATTTTAGGCTCAGTTGTGGTCATGAGTCAAGGACCACCTATATATTTAAAGGTTCCAACCATGTCTCCTTTTTCCCTTAGTCCTCCAGGCTGTGTATATTCAGGTCCTCCAATCTCCCTTGATAGGTTTTGTCCCTTGTTATAACTTACGCGATTTTTGCTGCTTTATCTTATCAATATCATTTTTACAGCAAGGTGTCCAAAACCAGGCACGGTACAACTTACGACCCCAATTGAGCCCAACATTGATGTTGCTAAGTGAGAGATTTGTGAAGTGCCCCATGTTATGACTTTTCTTGCCACGTTTGTTAAGCGAATCTCTGCAGCTGTTAAATTAGTAACCCGGTTGTTAAGTAAAACTGGTTTCCCCACGGAGTGTGTTTTGTCAGAAGGTCGCAAAAAGGGGATCATACGTTCCCCCAGGATACTGCAATTGTCATAAATGTGTATCAGCTGTCAAGCATCCAAATGTAAATACCATGACTATGGGGATGTCAGGCCATAGAAATATTTTATGAGTTGACAAGGGGATGCTTCAGAGGTCATAAGTGTGAAAATGGTCATAAGTCACTTTTTAGTGCTGTTGTAACTTCAAACGGTCACTAAGTGAATTGTTGTAAGTTGAGGGCTTTCTGCAGTGGTATTCAATTTTTTTAAACTACTGGTTCTGTGGGTGTGGCTTGCTGGGCATGGCAGGGGAAGGATACTGTAAAATCCCCATTCCCTCCCCACTCCTGGAGGAAGGTTACTGCAAAATCCCCATTCCTTCCCACCTCACTAACCTGCTTTCCAGCTCCGTTCTCCTGGGCATGGTAACACAAGAAAACCCAGCCAATTTTTTTTTTATTAAAAAAAAACAACTTTTACCCAAAATCAGGCAAAGCAGGCAGGCAGATTGAGTTGCTCACAGAATCATTCCGTGATCTATCTATCTGCCATCAGCTAGCTCGGTCTCTCAAATTTGCTTGCCGTGAATCTGACTGATTAACAGAACCTTCAGTCCTAAGGGAGGTTCGGCTGTGCTTAAAAGCAGAGCCAAAGATCTAAAGACTAGCTAGAAAGCAAGAAATCCAATCATTTCCTGCTTCCTAGCTAATCTAAATCTCCCAGCACAGCAGAACAGATGATGGTCGGAAAAAGGAAAAATAGCAATTTAAGCAGGCAAGTTTGTTGGGTAAGGAGTGAGTGGGTGGGAAGGGCTCCCACGGGCCATGTGGGCTGAGCAGCCTTGTGTTTCTGTGCAGCCTGGATTAGTTGCTTTGGGGGGGAGGATGCTCTAGGGGTAAGATTTCTCTGCAGCCCACCAAAATTTTCTCAAGGCCCACCAGTAGGCTATGGCCCACCAGTTGGCAACTGCTGCTCCAAACTACTCAAAATTTCTGTAGAACTGGTCAGAACCTGATGAATACCACCTCTGGCTTCCTGTACTCCAAAAGGGATCTGATTGGGGGGGGGGCATGTTTAAGTGATCGGCACCCTGCCTTGTCCAACCTTCGTCAAAAAAAGAGGAAGGAATTGAATTGCAAAGTCTTAGATACCCACTTGACTTTTTTTTGCCTTCCCTCAGGTTGTTCTTGTGCTCTGGCCCCCTTCTATCCCACCAATTTCCACGAAAAAAGCCTGGGCCCACTTGGGTTTCCTGTTTTACCAAAATACCTCGGGCATTAAAGAGAGGGACTCTTTGATCGTCGCCGGCGATGGCTTTGTGTTGGGCGACCCCTGGGTATTCCATTGAGTCCACAAATTAGACAACTGCTGTGGGACGTTGGACAAAGTGGCACTCCCCGTGGTTTGGGCGTATTCCACCTGGAAAGAGAGAAAGATGCATTAGTACAGCTAGTCCTTGACTTACAACTATCCAAAGCGTGAAAGAAAGATTACAGATAGTCCTCAACTTACAGCAGTTCATTTAGCGACTGTTCAAAGTGTTCAGTGTGACTTACGACCATTTTTCACAGTTTGTAGCATCCCCATGATCATCTGATCAAAATTCAGATGCTTGGCTACTGTTTCATAATTATGACGGTTGCAGTGTCCAAGAGTCATGTGCTCCCCTTTTGCGACCTTCTGACAAGCAAAGTCAATGGGGAAGCCAGATTCACTTTAACAACCATATTTCCACCTTAACTGCTATTCACTTAATAACTGACAAGAAAATTCGTAAAATGGGGCAATGTTCATTTGACAAATGTCTCATTTTCCAACAGAAATTCTGGGCTCAGTTGTGGCTGTAAGTCAAGGACAGCTCAAGAATAAATCTGTTGCTGGGGATGATAAGAAAGTATTCCTCAACTTATGACCACCACTGAGCCCAAAATTTCTGTTGGTAAACGAAACAGTTTTTAAGTGGGTTTGACCCGTTTTATGACTTTTCTTGTTACACTTAAGTGAATCATTGCATTGTTAAATTAGTAACCTGGTTGCTAAGTGAATCTGGCTTCCCTATTGACTTTGCGTATTTGAAGGTCGCAAAAGATGATCATGTGACCCTGGGACCCAGCAACCACCATAAATATAAACCAGTCCCCAAGCATCCGAATTTTGATCATGTGACCACAGGGATGCAGCAACTGTCGTAAGTATGAAAAATGGTAAGAAGTCATTTTCCAGTGCTTTTATAAGTTGAAACGCTCACTAAATGAATTGTTGTAAGTTGAGAACTATCTGTATGGTGGTGGTGAACTTTGAAACAACATACAATAGCAGGGAACCTTGGAATAAGGATGTGTTGTGGCTCGCCAGCAGCGGGTGCAGACGGCAGAGGCCTCTGACAGCGAAGATGAAAGGGAGCCAGTCAGGGAGGCTGGCGAAGATTTGGATGAGGGTCCTGCATCTGATGCAGGGATGGGGCCAGGACTATCAGAGAGTGGGGTGCTGCCTTTGGAGCTTTTGGAGTCTGGCAGCATCAAAGCAGAGGACCCAGGGGAGCCTGTGCCCAGTGCACGTGCGAGCAGGGCTGCTTGAAGGAGAGAGCAGCTGAAGCAGCACGGGCAACTCAGGAGTAAGGCTGGAAGGTGATGGACCCTTCCATAAGGGATAAAAGCCAGCCTTCGGGGTTGGCTTTTTTGCAGGAAGCAAAGAAGCTCTTTCTACTCAGGGTCCTCATTGAAGCCTTGCTAACTCCAGTTTGTTTTTGAAACTTCTGTCGGTGGATATTTATCAGCAATTAGACTTCTGTTCTTGGCAGCCTTTTACAACCCTGAAAGGGCTTGCTTTTATCTTGGACAATTAGGTTTAAATGACACTTGAATTCCCAGTGCTGCATTAAAGAAGGTTTGCTTTTAACCACAATGTGTGTTTGTTTAATTTGAACAAGGCTTGGGTCAGAACAGGATGGAGGACATATGATGGTAGAGAGCTTAAGGATATATGATGGCAGACATAGGATGCAAGTCATACAGTAGTGGAGAGCTTTGAAACAGGAATAGAAGACTACAATAGCAGAGAAGAACGGAATAAGGATGGAGAACATGTGATAGCAGAAAAGTTTGAAACAAGGATGTGAGGGTGATAAGACTAGCCTCTTCCAGCTCCTCCTCAGACTTACCATATCTAAAATCTGGTCAAGCAGTGAGAGGTTCTCATGTGTGTTCTGACGCGCTGCCTTGATTTGGTGCAACACAATTTTGAAGGCCCGGTTCCTCAGCTGGGTCGAAAGCGAGTTGATCCTCATGAAACAACCTTCTTTGCAAAGATCCTGCATAGACGTGTCCACTGCGCCTGGGGTGGCATTGGAAGGGCCTGAGAAAACACAATTACACATTTCCTTCATAGGGAAGCATCAAAGTGAATTTTGCCAAGGGTTTGAGGTCTTCGGTGTTTAAAAATAATTTAGGTTGAACATCACAGTGCTGGGCAGTCAGCTGATGTAATAATAGAGGTAGTCTGTCACATATGACCATAATGGAGCCTGCCCATTACGGTCGTTTGTTCTATCAGTCATAAAACAGGTTGGTTATGCGACTGATTCGATTGTAGGACCTTTTTTTTTCTTTTTGCGATGGTCATTATGTGCATGTGGTAGTTGTTGTTAAGCAGCCACAGCAGTTATTAAGCAAGTGAACCAGTGATTCACTATGGGGGAGGTTTTGCCAAAAACTGCAAATGTTAGTTTTCAACAAAACTATTATAAAAAAGGCCATGGGAAGTTGCAAATGGCCATCAGTGCAACCATATTTCTGGGTAACTAAAGTTAGGTCATAGAGGGGACTTGACGGTTGAAACTTTGAATCCTGGTTGAAAGTCCCCTTGTCAGCTACCACACTAGCTGTGATGACCCAGGGCATGGCAGAGAGATAACCCAGGCAACTGGCAGTTCAAACCACCCCTTTATTACTCCAAATTTCCCCGAATGCTCCCACGGTTCTGGAAAGTCCCAGAGCAAAATGATCACACACACACACACACACCTCTCAAGCAGCCTCTGGCTGCAAATAGTCCAGCCCAACACTGTGAGCACCACAGCTGCAAAGCAAGAAATCCAGCAGGGCGAGATGAGGAGTCCAGAAATCAAAGGAGCAAGGCAAGTATTCAGAAATCCAGAAAGAATGCAAGGAATTCAGGAAAGTTCAAATGTTGACACTCAACACTCCATGAATTCAGCATTTGTTCCGGACAAATGTCTCTCTCCACAGTGCCTCTTTAAATCTCAGTCCCCAGGTGTGCCTTGTGAAGAGGGGTGGGGGGCTCTCCTCCTGAGTAGCCAGGTCAGTCTGCGCTGTTCTCGCCTTCTCTCCACTCTCCATGCTCGAGGATCAGGAGGGGGTGGTCCTTGCTCACAGCCTGAGCTCTGTCTGTCATGTTCATTGCTTAGCCACTCTTGGTCATCCTGCCCCCGTTCCTCCCTGCCTACCAGCTGTCCTAATCCTGAAAGGCCCTGGCCTGACTGACTGTGCTCCTCTCCATTTTCCTCCTGAAACCAACGAAGCTGCCCCTCAATCTCTGTCAGCTCTAGTTCCAGCTCCTGTTCCCCCGCAGATTCAGTCTCTGACTGGGGGCATGACACTACCTTACACTTGCTTGTGTTTTGCTACCATGTGGTGACAGTTGCCGTAAACTCCAGGAAGGGAGGAGTTAATGGCAGGGGGAAGGAGTTCCCAGTAGGGGAAAGCAAAAGTAACGGCTGTATCTCCCAGAGATGCTGCTTCAAGGTCACCTGGGAGAAGAAGTCAGCAGCATACCAACCTAAGCTTGAAGTGAGGTTTCTGAAAATATCTTGTTTGAACCTGACTGGGTGGGTGGAGTGTCAGCAATGGCAGGCAGCTAAGGGAGGGAAAAGTCGAACTTAGGGGTTTGAGCACATGATTCTCAGTTCTGGCTTTGCATTACTGCAATAAACTTGACTTCTAATAAAAATATACCTTTCCCAATAAATGGAGCCAAGGAACATTTCTATTTAGAGCTTTAAGTGCTGACAGATCTGACATTCCTTTTTTTTTGGGGGGGGGGGCAGTTGTAACTTTGACTGCTCAGTGACTGGTCATAAGGTGAGGATTACCTATATGTGGGAATGATATCTGACAAGGAGCTGACCCTCTAGGAACCTCCAATCAATATTATCTATAATACAAACAAAAGGTTTTGAAAAAACTATGAATGTTGGAGGAGAAACAAAGAGGGGTGGGATTCTACCGGTTCGGACCGGTTCTATAGAACTGGTTGTTACGATTTTGCTCAGGACGGAGAACTGGCAAATCATACCCCTGGCTGGCCCCACCCCCTCTTCCCTCCCCTCCCCTTCCCATTCAGCCAGTCCTTATCACACATGTGCAACATCATGCGCATGCCCGACATTGCTGATTGGGTTCTTCCCTGGCCAGTCACTCTTTAAGGTATTTCTTTCCCCCTCCCTCCTGACTATTAGTTGTTCCTATGATCAGCTGTGTTGGGATTCCCCTCCAGTCTTACTGCTTCACCCAGGAGGCTTCCCGGAGGCCCAGGAAGGCAAAACATGGAGGGGGGATGCAGCAACTCCCACTCCCACACTCCATTTTTTAGCTTCCTGGGAGCAAAAATGCCCCCCAGGAGACTTTCCTGAGGCCACAGAAGGCCCAAAAATGTAGGAGGGGGTGTGCTGCAAAAAAAACCCCCAAACAAGCCATGCCCACCCAGGCACATGGCCATGCCCAAGTAGCCATACCCACATAACCAGTTGTTAAAATAAATTGAATCCCACCCCTGAGAAACAAGAGTTAGGAGATGTGCCATGAGAGGAGTCTTGAGCTTCAACTAGTGCGACCTGTTTCTCACCCTTGTTAGACTCTGGTACTGGAAGGTAATAATTCAGCCATTCCTCGGATTTACTGAGTGCCCGCTCAATGGTGTCCGCAAAGACCTGTCCGACAGGCGATACCACGAATGAGCTGAGGCTGGTGGCCATAGCTGAAGCAGTTTCCTTCTCACATGGCACGGAGAGAAGAGATGTCTCATCGCTGGTAGCCTTCTCCTTTCCTCGTTGAGATAAAAGTCTCCCCTTGTGGGTCACCAAAATGCTCTCTGCTTCTTCCTTCTTGGGCCAGTAAGATGGACAGCAGGAAAGAGACAGGAAAAAAAGGGTTGAGTAGGTTGACCAGATGTGGTTGACCTTTTTTTTTTTTTTTTACCATGGTCATTAAGCAAATCCATCTTGAGGAGTAGTACGGTGGCCTAGAGATGGAGTTCTCACCTCACAATCAGGAGTCTGTGAATTCAATCCTAGGTAGAGGCATATATTTCTCTCTCTGGGCAAAATGAGAATATATCTGCTGAACAAAACTCTGCATTGGTGACAGGAAGGGCATCCAGCCATTAAAACACTCTGCTAGCTCCATTCAGTTACCAGGTCATTAAATGATGATGATGATTAAGAGAATCCATCTTCCCCCACTGACTTTGCTTTTCACAAGTATCAGTTCACAAATATTTAGAAGTCCTTGATTTACAACTGTTTGCTTACAGTACCTGTTCAAAGTTACAACAGCATTGAAAAAGGTGACTTATGACTGTTTTTCACAGTTACGACCTTTGCAGCATCCCCGTGGTCAGATGATCAAAATTCAGATGCTTGGCAACTAACTCGTATTTATGACAGTGTCCCAGGATCATGCGACCCTCTGATAAACAAAGTCAATGGAGAAACCTGGATTCACTAACTTATCAACTGCACTGATTCATTGAACAACTGAGGCAAGAAAGGTCAAAAAATGGGGCAAAACTCACTTTACAAAGGTCTCACTTAACAACAGAAATTTGGGGCTCAATTGTGGTCGTAAATTGAGGACTACCTGTATTCAGATCACAAATGGCAATCCCACCAGGAGGTTTCAACCACCCTAAATATACACCAGTTTCCAAGTGTCCAAATCTAGATCACATGATGATGGGGATCTTGCAAGGGTTGTAATATGAAGACCTGTTCTCAGTCATTTTTTTCAGTGCTGTCATAACTTCAAACAATTGTTAAATAAATAGTCATAAGTTGCGGTCTAACTGTATATATTGATTACTCCAACTGTACAGGTCAACAGTTCTGTTGTCTGATATTAAATATACTATCAGACATCTAGTAGAATCAGAAAGATGATAGCTCTGAAGAAAATACAGTCAGTCCTCAACTTATGACAATTGAACCCAACATTTCTGTTGCTAAGTGAGACAGTTTTGGGGTGAGCTTTGTCCCATTTTTCGACCTTTCTTGCCACATTTGTCAAGTGAATCACTGCAGTTTTTTAAATTAGTAATATGCTTGCTAAGTGAATCTGGATTCCCCATTGACTTTGCCTGTCAGAAGTTCACAAAAGGGAACTGCATGACAGTGCAACCATCATAAATATGAGCCAGTTACTAAGTGTATGAATGTTAATCATGTGACCATGGGGATGTTGCAACAGTTGTAAGTGTGAAAAACACCTGTAAGTCATTTTTTTCAGCGCCATTGTAACTTTGAACCATCATGTTGAGGTATTCAGATTTAAGAGCTGATGAGCTGTAATAATCGCTGCCAAATGCTGTAAATCTGATGCAATGTTAAGCTGATGAAATGAAGGTGATTCAGCATAGCATGGTCTCTTTAAGACTGGAGATGGATTCTATCCCTTTAAGAGGTGTTTATATAAGAGGCAGCCATTAGAGGGCCTGTTCTCTCTCCTTGTGTCCAGTATTCATTGCAGAATTCTCCGTGTACAGTTAAGAAGCTACTTGTAAAGGTATTTTGCCTACCACGTTTATTTCTGTATATATCTATTGTAGATAAACCACTGTTAAATGTCTAAGTCTCTGTGTGTTGTGTTTTGCTCCTGGGTTGTCTCATAATGGTAGTCATGCTGCAAACACTCTGACACATCACTAAATGAATGGTCATAAATCCAGGGTTATCTGTATGTTGTCAGGTTGGGAACATAGAATAATAGTCCATCATAAGGACTTTCCTCGGGTGCAGTTTTGGGAAATGAGTCTGAAATGTGAATACGCATGATTACCTTCATTTTGGTTTGAGCTGGGACTTCCGTCTGTGGATGATGCATCGCAGCGATTTCTTGTATGATGGTATGAAGACCCTTTGGGACCATCTCAAAGACGGGTTTGGTCTGATGGAGAAGAGAAAGAAGAACCAGATTGTTACTGAGTGTGAATGTTGTTTCTCAAGAGAACTTTCGTTTCTTTCCCCTGCCGTTTACTCTTTTAAGACATTGGTGGTCAAATCCAGAACTTTCTATTTTGGACCCTGTTGAGGTAGAACCCTATGATTTCTATCTAGTCATGCAGAACAGAATTCTCCAACCTTTCTGGGTTGGTGGCCCGGAGCAGGGGGAGGCAGGAAGGAAGGGATGATTTTGTGGGAGGGACAACTATTTGCAGCGACACAAATGTGAATGGGGCTACAGGCGCCCCTGTCATGAGGCTCGTGCAAGAGGGGCCACAGGTGCTTGTGATGGCGCTTGCACAAATGGGGCCATGGGTGCCCCCGTCACGAGGCTCACACAAGTGGTGCCATGGGTGCCCATGATGACACTAGTGTGAGTGCGGCTGCAAGTGTCCATGACAACACTCACACAGGTGGGGCTGTGCCCACGTGTGCACACTGGCTGGCCACTCAAAATGCCCGGTGGTGATTAGCTCATGTCCCGGTAGTAGGTCATGGCCCATAGATTGGGGACCCCTGATGTAGAAGACTAGATAGAAGTGTGCACAGTGGGGTTCGGAAGATGAGATAAGAAAAATGGCTGGAAATGACTGGGAAACAGATTTTAGAGAGCTGTGAAGGCGATATCCATAATGGGCTTCACTAGTGGGCTAGATTGCTTTCAAAGATGGTGGGCGCTACTTGCCTGGAGTTGTTTCAACTGATGTTAGAGGCCCTCTGCTTGGGATTCTGGCATCATGGATTCCTGAACTAGATGAGCTCAGAGAACCCCAAATCCCCAACTCTTCCTTCCCATGATTCTGTGAGAACATTTCAAATAATCAGGGCCCACCAGATGATCTCCAAGGCCCAATCCCAGTTCATGATTTTATGGATTTCTCAAAGGGAAGGAACACCATACCCTCTCGAGCAATATTTGAAGGACCGAGCCTTCCTCGAAGCATGTTGATTGAAGAGTCTTTGGTTCCTGTGGAGGAGGAGATGGGAAGGCTGGTGGAGTCTTCTCTGGAAGTAGAACACATCCTGAAAAGAAAGAATCCCATCTCAGTTATTGGGTCCTCATCACTCCTAATGCAGAAGTCTCTTGTCCTTCCTTCAATAAGTAAGCAATGGATGGAAACTAATCAAGGAGAGAAGCAACCTAAGAACTAAGGAGAAAGAGCTTCATGGTGAGAACAATCCATCAGTGGAACAGCTTTCCTACAGATGTGCTCCAATACTGAAGGTTTTTAAGAAGAGATTGGACAAGGATTTGTCTAAATGGTATAGGGTTTCCTGCCTGAGCAAGGGGTTGGACTAGAAGATCTCTGCTATTCAGTGACAGTCAATGCTTACGTGGAGCTTCGGAAGGCGGTGGCAAGATGGCCAAAGCTTCACACTTTGGCAGAGAACGGGGCGGTGAGAGTTCCCTCTCAACAGCTTTGGGTTCTTCAAGAGCTTTCTGTTCTTCTTTAATGTCTTCCGTTGATTCCGATTCGAGCAAGATAAATATGGGTCCAGATGGTGTTGTGAGTAAGGTGTCCACCTTCCTCTTAGATGGCAACTCGCTTGCCTTCCCTTCATGTTGAACTGCTTGGTTCTCTTTCTGGATCTCTTTTTCTTCCTACAATGGTGGGATGCAGAAAAATGAGAAGAATTGAGAGGAACGCCAATGGGATGCCATCCATTTCACGCTGGATGGAATGTCAGATGAGATAAATGGAAATAAAACAGTGGCACCATATTTTACGAAGGGTGAAAGCTGTACTTTGGGAAATCTCTTATCTTACTTCGTAACGTATGAAGAATGGCTTCAAAAACTGGGTATGTCTGTTTTAAAGAAAAGAAGGACGAGGTGGGACATGATAGCAGTATTCCAGTATTTAAGGTGCTGTCCCAAAGAAGAGGGAGTCAAGCTATTCTCCAAAGCCCCTGAGGGCAGGACAAGAAGCAATGGATGGAAACTAATCAAAGAGAGCAAGCAACTTGGAACTAAGGAGGAATTTCCTAATAGGGAGGACAATTGACCAGTGGAACAGCTTTGCCTTCAGAAGTTGTGGGTGCTCCATCACTCCATCTTAGAAAGAGATTGGACATCCATTTGCACAACTAAATAATAAGTTTCACTTAACGGCCATGGCAAAAAAAAAAAGGTCACAAAAATTCAGCACAGCTCACTTACTACCCAATTCATTTAGTCCTGGAAGTGCCCATCCTATTTGTGGTCATAACTTGAGGTCTACATGTGGTAGAACTGTGGTGGCACAATGATTAGAACAGACTACTGCAGATTACTTCTGCTGACTGCCAGCTGCCTGCAATTTGGCAGTTCAAATCTCACCAGGCTCAAGGTTGACTCAGCCTTCTGTCCTTCCAAGGTCAGTAAAATGAGGACCCCAATTATTGGGGGCCATAGGCTGACTCTGTAAAACCGCTTAGAGAGGGCTGTAAAAGCACTGTAAAGCAGTATATAAGTCTAAGTACTATTGCTATTGCTATCAGCCCAAGTAGGCTGGATGCAAAAATGATATGTAAAAGAAAGCTGAAAGGATGTTATTGAATGGAATGGAAATACAGAATAGTGGTGTTTGTAGAAAAATACATAAAAATGGAGACCTTGTGAGGAGCAATAGCCTCTTCTATGATTGGCTGAGGTGCTGGTGATGAGTCTTCTTCCACCAATTCTTTCTGTTCCTCCAGAGCTCTGAAGTTCAGATGGTTATTATCCCTGCATAGGTCCTTGGGTTTTGGGGCTGCGAAGGTGAACCTCAAATGAACCTTCCTGACCCAGAGAAAGATCCAGTTCTGAAATCCAACCCATCTTCCCAACTGCCGTAGCTACTCGGTCCCCACCTTTGCCATCACCCTTACCCCATCTCATGTCACCCCCCTCAACTCGGCCGATACTCACTGGGACTCTTGGAATGAGATTGAGTATCTGCCAACGTGGAAACGGTCTCCATCATGAGGTCAACATCATAATTTCGGTCATCCAAGACTCCGTCAAAGTTGCCATTGAGACTCTCACACTGATTCGTGGCTCTATTAATGGTGATCTGAAGAGTTGCGACAATTCAGATTACAGATTAACAGAGTTGGAAGAGACCTTGTAAATTATCTAGGCCAACCGTCTGCCCAAGCAGAAGATCCCACACCATTTCTGACAACCTCTTCTTGAAAATCTCAAATGATGAAGCTCCCACAACTTCTGAAAGCAAGCTGTTCCATTGGTTGATTGTTCTCACTGTCAGAACATTTCTCCTTATTTCCAGGGTTGAATCTCTCCTTGTTCGATTGCCATCCATTATTCCTTGTCTGGACTATAAGTGCTTTGGAGAATAGCTTGACCCCCCCCCCTCCTCTCTGTGGCAGCCCCTCCTTAAGTATTGGAAGACTGCTATCCTGTCTCCCCTGGTCCTTCTCTTCCCTAGACTAGCCAGGCCCAGTTCCTGCAACCGTTCTTCATATATTTAGTCTCCATCTCCCTAATCAAATTCCTGGTTTCTCTCTACTCTCTTTCTAGCGAGTCTCAAGCCATCTTTTCTTTATAGTGTCGGGTGACCAAAACTGTTATGACCATGTATCTAGGAATGTGGTCTTACAAAGTTCGTAACTATTCAGCATTAGTACCTACACCTTGATCTTGATTAATATCCCTCTCTTTAATGCCAATTTAGGATTGCAATGCCTTTGGGCTGCTGCTGTACACTGCTGGCCTCATATTTAGCTAGTTGTCCCACGAAGACTCCAAGATCCCTCTACCAGTTACTGCTGTTAAGCCTAGTTTCACCCAGTCTAGATTGTCCTTTTGGTTTTTCTTGCCTAAGTGAGGACTTTTCTTTTTCCTCTATATGAATTTCATTTTTTTAGATACGGCCCCAGTGTTCAGTCTGTCAAATTTCCATCTGGATCTTGAGCCATCTTCTTGGGTGTTGCTATTCTTGCCAACTTAGTATCATCCGCAATTTGGTAAGTTCTCCCTTCTAATACCCTCATCTAATGTGTTTATGAAGCTATTGAAAGAGTCCTGGGCCGAAATGGAACTTTGTGGCACCCCACTGCTTACTCCCTCCATGTGTCTTCGACCTATAAGACTTACTCACTTAGTACGTTTGCCAGCCAGTGCAAATCTTATTGGAGTTGATTCTATCTATCCCACTTTTTTCTAGCTTCCCAAAAAGTAGATTGTGTCTACTTTGTCAAATGCCTTGTTGAAATCTCAGTAATTATGGTCCACAGTTATTCGCTGTCATACAAATTTAGTCACTATGTGAAAAATGAAATAAGATTGTTTGCATGATCTATTTTAACAAACCCGTGCGACTGCTAGTATTATTTACTTGTTTCTAGTGTTGGCAAATCGTATTTTATTATCTTTTCTAGTTATCTTCCCCAGGATTTGATTAGACTGATTGTCTGTAGTTTCCTGAATCTGTTTTTTTCCTTGTTTGAATAGGAACCACATCAGCTCTTTTCCAGCCTCTGGTATGTTCCCAGTTGCTCCAGGATTTTTCGAAAAGATCGGATGCAATGGTACTGAGATGACCTCTGTAGCTCCTTTAAAACTCTGGGATGTAATCAGTCAGTATTTGGTGATTTGTGTCATCAAGATCAGCAGGTTTTCTCCTTACTATTTTTTTTTTTTGCTTATTTTTTAACTTTTATTTCTGGTCTCTTTATACAGTTATGTTTTTGATGGTTAGCTATAGTTTTCTTTTGCCGTGAAGACTGATGCAAATAATGCTTGTGGAAGATTGTTTTCTCTCTGTTGCCTTGTTACTTCCTTGGCCATCTTCTCTCTTCCGTGACCGTTCCTCCTATTTATTTTACTTGTCATTTATATGTTTGCGAAAAAACTTTTTTTATTATCTTGACTTTTGTGGCAACCTTTGTTCATTCTGAGCCTTGTCCCCCTTATATTCCTATGACTTGCGTCTTTGCAGATTCTGGCTACCTGCTGATATGACTCGCTAATATTTAGTTGTGTTTGTCTCTCTTTTCATTTTGTTGTGCAGCTGTCCTTTTGTCTTTCAAATTTGTGCGCCATGCTGGTTCTATTGGATTTCTTGGGTTTTTTTTCCTCATTGTATTGTGCGTGGTGGGAATTAAATTATTTTTTACTAGCCAGTTGCTGCGGGCGTGACTTGCGTGGCATGGCAGGGAGAGATACTGCGTAAAATCTTCCATCCCTCCCCAACCACTAACCTGCCTTTCCAACCGCTCTGTTCTCCTTGCAGGGAACCAAAGAAGACGACCATCAGCCATTGCAGAGAACAGCAACAACAAAAGAGATTAGGGGACTGGAGGCTAAAACATATAAAGAACAGTTTGCAGAATTGCGGTATGTCTAGTTTGATTAAAAGCAGAGACTAGGTGACATGATAGCAGTCTTCCAAAATCTAGGCTGCCCACAAAGAACAGGGAAGTCAAGCTATGTCTCCAAACACCTGAGGCAGTAGAGGTGAAACTATCCAAGAGAGCATCCAACATGGAATTAAGGAGAAATTGCTTCTGTTTAGAACAATTAATCAATGGAGATGAATTGTCTCCTGAATTGTGAATTCTCCAACACTGTGAAGTTTTTAACAAAGATATGAGAATCACCATTGTCTAAGTGAGGTAGGGTTCCTGCCTAAGCAGAGAGTTGCGACTAGAGACCTCCAAAGTCCTTTCCAAACTCTGTTATCTATTCTTTAATTATTCTATTGTCCCACAGCGATTATTGCCATGGCGAGTATGGCTGAGGCAAGTTAACACCAGTTGTGGGAATTCAAATTTTTTTACTAGCAGTTCTGGCGGCGTGACTTTGTGTGGGCATGGCAAGGCGGAAGATACATGTAAAATCTCATTCCCTCCCCAACCCACTAACCTGCTTTCCAGCTCTGTTCTCCTGTGCAGGGCAACCAAAGAAGACCCAGCCAATCAAATGGGACTCAGGAGGCAGACATGGGGACGGGGCCAGTCAGAGGTGGGATTTGCCGGTTCGCTGAACTATTCAAAATTTCCGCTACTGATTCTTCAGAACTGGTCAGAACCAGCTGAATACCACCTCTAAAGTTAACCGTGGTGAGTTGTCCCACAGCAAGTTGGCTGTAGCAAGCTGTCCTAGACACGGATCAGAGATGAGCATGACTGGACAGCAGAAGCCTTGCCTTTACATTTTACATGGAAAGGACCAGGTTACTCTCCTTAAGAATATCTGCCTGTCCCACTAAATCCCACCAGATTCACTTTTTTTAATAAAAAGTTTTTTTATTTTTATAACAACAACAAAAACAAACAAATAAAACCTTCTGTCTGTTCAACAGTGTGTCAGTTGGGTACATATATCTTTGTGCACATAATAACATTACCATACATATTTTACTTCAACTAAATCCCACCAGATCCAGATCAATTCCCTGAAACCCTGTCACTTGGTGGGACCTTGGAAGCATGCTATTGGACCAGCCACAGCTTAAACCTCTAATTAGAAATGATCCTTGGCTCCAGTTGTTGAGAAAGATATAGCAATAGCACTTAGACTAATACACCACTTCACAGTGCTTTACAGCCCTCTCTAAGCGGTTTACACAGTCAGCCTGTTGCCCCCCAACAATCTGAGTACTCGTTTTACCCACCTCGGAAGGATGGAAGGTTGAGTCAACCTTGAGCCGGTAAGGATCGAACTCCTGACAGTGGGCAGAGTTAGCCTGCAATGCTGCATTGTAACCACTGCGCCACCATGGCCCTCGCTTCCTTCCTCCCTTCCTTCCTTCCCACTTAGCAATAGCACTTGGACTTATATACCATTTTACAGCCCTCTCTAAGCAATTTAAAGAGTCAGTCTGTTGCCCCCCAACAATCTGGCTCTTCATTTTGCCCACCTCGGAAGGATGAAAGGCTGAATCAACTTTGAGCCGGTCAGGATCAAACTGCTGGCAGTAGGCAGAATCAGCCTGCAATGCTGCATTCCAACCACTGTGCCACCAGGGCTCATGAGAGAGAAAGAGATGATGAAAGAAAATCAAGAAAGAAAGAAAGAAAGAGAGAGAGAGGGGGGGGAGGGAGGGAGGGAGGGAGGGAGAGAGAGAGAGAGAGAGAGCGCAAGCAATAGACATATATGGAAGGAGAGAAGAAAGAGGAAGCATTTAGTGGAGAAGGAAGGAAGGAAAGAAATAGACTTATATACCACTTTATAGTGCTTTTACAGCCTCTTTAAGCCGTTTACCAGAGTCAGCCTCTTGCCCCCAGTAATTTGGGTCCTCATTTTACCGACCTCGGAAGAGTGGAAGGCTGAGTCAACCTTGAGCCGGTCAGGATCGAACTGCTGGCAGTGGGCAGAGTCAGCCTGCAATGCTGCATTCTAACCACTGCACCACCAGGGCTCTTGAGAGAGAAAGAGATGAAGAAAAAAAGAAAGGAAGGAAGGAAGGAAGAAAGAAAGAAAGAAAGAAAGAAAGAAAGAATAGAGAGAAAGCAATAGATATATATAGAAGAATAGAAGAAAGAGGAAGCATTTCATGGAGAAGGAAGAAAGGAAGGAAGGAAGGAAATAGACTTATATACCACTTTATAGTGCATTTACAGCCCTCTCTAAGCAGTTTAGAGTCAGCTTTTTGCCCCCAGTAATTTGGGTCCTCATTTTACCGACCTTGGAAGGATGGAAGGCTGAATCAACCTTGAACCAGTCAGGATCAAACTCCAGGCAGAGTTTGCTGCATTCTAACGACTGCACCACCGGGGCTCCCAAAGTGTATAATTTATTAGCGGTCAAGTGTACAGGTAGTCCTCGACTTACAGAAGTTCATTTAGTGACCGTTCAAAGTTACAACGTCACTAAAAAAACTGACTGCTGACTATTTTTCACACTTATGACCATTGGTCCCATGATTAACATTCAAATGCTTGACAAATGGTTCACCTTTATGACAGTCGCAGTGTCCCAGGGTCATGTGATCCCCTTTTGTGGCCTTCTGACAAGCAAAACCAACAGGGAAACTAGATTCAATTAACAACCATGTTACTAATTTAAGGACTGCAGAGATTCACTTACCAAATGCGGCGGGAAAAGTTGTACAGTACAATGGGGCAAAACTCACTTAACAAATTTCTCACTGAACAATGTAAATGTTGAACTCAATTGTGGCCATAAGTTGAGGACTACCTGCACTGCAGTATTGCAAAGAACAGAACTGAAAATTGCACACCCAAATCCCTATGTTCTACTCTCTGCCCCCTTAATCTGACCATCATTGCTCGTCCTGGTGTAATCAATCAGGTTCAGGCAAGATGTTTTCCTAACGGCCAATCCAATCACAGTTGGGTATGAAGCTCCCTCCTTTTTCCAGCTGGGTGGCCTTGAGGCAGCATCTCGAGAAGATGCAGCAATTACTTTCGTTTCCCCAAGCATTTCTCCCTTCCTTCCCCCTCCACCCAGTTCCTGGCAGTTTGTCACCGTGTAGCAGCAAACTACAAGCAAGCATCAGGCAGCAGCTGGCACATGCCTTTTCAGGGGCCGTCCCTTCCTTAGGGAGTGCCCTCCCCTTGGGGTACCTCATTCAGCGTCCCCTTACCCTTTTCTCTTTTAGAAGATCTTTAGGATTGGTCTGCTTACTAGAAATAAGGTAGCTTTTTCATTGGAATAAGGTAAGTACCAGCCTTTCCAGATGGATCAGGCATAAAACACGACCTAATTCTACTTTACAGTTAGTCCTTGACTTACAGCCATTCATTGAGTGACCATTTTAGGTTACAGCAGCACTGAAAAAAAGTAGCAGGATAGTTTTTCACACGGCTGTTGTAGCATCCCCATAGTCATGTGATCAAAATTTAGTGGCAACTGACTCATACTTATTGTCATGCTCTTGTTGGAGTCTGATTCTGACATGGAGATGGAGTAGCTGACAGGGAGTGGGAGTGTGGAAGAAACGGGGGAAGGGCACAGTCCAGCTGGGCATTCAGAGGAAGACCCAGCGCCATCCCCTCTTCATCCTAGGGCACGCCGGGAGGAATGGAGAAGGGAGCAACGTGGCTTATGGGAGAGAAAAAGGCCCTGATCCCTTTCATAAGTTGCAGCTGGCAGAACAGGATATAAGCTCCTTGCTGGAAGCAAAGCGTGCATTATCATTGTTGAGGCTTATCTGGGTTTTGGTGTCCTCCCAATTGTGGTTGCTGCATTAACTTGTGGAAGTCTGCAATTTATCATCCTGGCCTCCTGTCTTAATTACTTCAGTGTGGTTTGTGTTGTGTTTTTTTTATTTCTAATTATCTTTACTTTGGGTTCGGATTGCCTTTACTCCCTTCGTTGACTGTTTTTGGAAGAGTTTGATATCCAGCCGAAGATAATTGGACATTGGGGCCAAGTTGGAGGCATGAAAGGGAATTTATTTTACTTTTGTGACTTTGTTATTTTTGTGTCATGCTTATGATCATTGCGGTGTCCCAGGATCACATGATCCCCTCTTGCAAACTTCTGACAAGCAAAGTCCATGGGGAACCCTGATTCGCTTAGCAACCTTGTATTTAGCTTAATGACTGCAGTGATTCACTTAACAACTGTGGCAAGAAAAGTCAGAAAATGGGGGGAAAACTCAATTTTAACAACACTTGCTTAGCAGCAGAAATTTTGGGTTGAATTGCGGTTGTAAATTGAGGACTTCCTGTATTATTATTATGAATAATCTTTCTTTAATGCTTTGGATAGTGAGATGGGAGGCATATAATTTAATAATAAGCAATAAACAAGCAAACAAACAAACAAATATAAATAAGTACCCATTCCCTCCAATTGTTCAATCCAAAGATAAAAAAAAGAATACCATTTTCTCTTCCCGCAAATACATAGTTTGTGACTTAGGATCTGAGGAACTGGCAATCATCTTATATTCTTCCGAGCTCCAAACTAAATAAATAAATAAATAATGAATCTGTTCAATTGACGACAAACATTTATAGATCCCAGCTTTCCTTCAACTGGTTCGCCTTCTCATTCCAGACTTTAGGACAAAATGGATAATTCCTCCATTCCTTAATTTTGGCCCTCCACCTTCAATCTTTCTGGTTCTTTCACCATCACACTCTCTTCTAGCCCTGATGATGTTCCCTAGCAGGGTCATGAAAGGTCTGCAAGAAAACCACAAGCTCAGAGAGCATCAAGGGCCCCATCATCCTCCTCCTCCTCCTCCTCCTCCTCCTCCTCCTCCTCCTCCTCCTCCTCCTCCTCCTCCTCCTCCTCCTCCTCCTCCTCCTCCTCCTCCTCCTCCTCCTCCTCCTCCTCCTCCTCCTCCTCCTCCTCCTCCTCCTCCTCCTCCTCCTCCTCCTCCTCCTCCTCCTCCTCCTCCTCCTCCTCCTCCTCCTCCTCCTCCTCCTCCTCCAACCCCACTCTCTTCTAACACTGATGATGTTCCCTAGCTGGGTCATGAAAGGTCTGCAAGAAAACCACCAAGCTCAGAGAGCATCAAGGGCCCCATCATTATCCTCCTCCTCCTTCTCCTCCTCCAACCCCACCCTCTTCTAACACTGATGATGTTCCCTAGCTGGGTCATGAAAGGTCTGCAAGAAAACCACCAAGCTTAGAGAACACCCCACTGTTCAGCCCCGAGCTGCAAATATTCTCTTCCTTTGCTCAATGCAAATGATATTCCTGGCCAAAAGGCAGCAGGGATGGTCTATGTAGTCACCCAGACTGAAGCAAAAGCCAGATGGCTGAAGGATGCATAGAACGGAGGTATTTCATTCCTTCTCCAGCCTCTTAGAGGACTTTGCAAGGGGCATAGGGGTTTAATAAGCAGTGAGGCCTCCAAAATTCCCAAGGAAAGTCCATTTCTGGATCCTCCCTGCTACAGCTGACCGCTTGGCTTTCCCACTCACATTCTGCCATGATCCTGGCCGAAATTCAGGGCATCTTGGTTTCCCCACCCAGGCAAGCCACCATCCCTAGGGCGGCGGGCCAAGGCTAAAGATTTTCCCATCATTCTAAGCGGCCCTTGTGATGTAGAGCATGATGTCACAGATCAGGCGACGGGGTCAGCTTTTCTCCCCCCTGCCCTCTGGGCGGCCACTACAACACCCAGTATCCACAGCTAGAGGGGGGGGAGGATGGGACTTGGAATCCCCACCACCTTGCCAACTGGAGGGAGTTTGGCTTCGCTGTGAAAGAGAGGGGGAGGGAGGCCCTTCTGAAAATAGCAGGTTATGCTTGTAACAGGTCAAGTGATAATTTTGTAATTGTATTTTATGTTTGCTGCAAAGGGAATTGGACACATGTTCAGTTTCTTTTTATTCTTTGTTTTGGATCTTTTGCTCTTTCCTTCCTTCCGATTTCTTTCCCTTCTTTATTCCTTCCTTTTTTTGTCTTTCCTTCGTCTTGCATTTCCTTCCTTCTTATTCCCTTCCTTTTTCTTGTCCTCCTTCCTTCCTTTTTCTTATATATTTCTTCCTTTCTTCTAATTTCCCTCCTTCTTGTCTTTTTCTTTTATTTCCTCCCTTTCATTTTTCTTCCCTTCCCTGTTTTTTGCTTGATTGCTTTGCTTTTATATTTTTAAAAACTTTTCATAATTTTTTTTAAAAAGCATCACAGCATGTGCAAGGTGCCATGTTCACATAAAATGCCCATGGCTGATGACTGGTGTACTTTTTTTCTTGCATCCTTAGTTTCTTTCTGGGCATCTCCCAAATTTAAAAATGAGCAGATTGTGGGTATTACATGAATTTTGAGCTCAGTTGTGGTCGTAAGCGAAGGACTGTATCCTGTTTAGGAGAGCCAAACCCTCCATTTTTAGCCTTTCATTGTGTTTGTTTGTTTTCTGGAGAAAAAAAATATTGAATTTTTAAAGAAAAAGCCACATTAATTTTTGGCTGCGCTGTTAAACCTCTTCATCAGGAGCAACCAGGTGAAAATTTCTGCTACATTTAACTTAACTTCCACTTAGATGGCAAATTTAATGTCTATCCATCCTTTGCAACCGGATAATCTATGTTTTTTGCTGCCACGGAAACAACTAGAACAAGATAAAGTTGCTAATCGGAAAATCTTTCACTTGGGTGGCAATGCCATTATTTGTAGACTGATTGTGGGGGAAAAAAAAGATCAATAAAAAAGGAGAGTTTTAGGAAAGCTGGCTGCCGCCTATTACGGTGGAACTCCCTGCCACAAAATAGTGATGGTAACATGGAAGGTGTTTGAGGAGGGGGTTACCAGCTACAATACCTATTCAACAATCAACCAATGGAACAGAAGTTGTGGGAGCACCATCACTTGAGACTTTCAAGAAGAGACTGGACTGCCATTTGTCAGAAATGATGTAGGGTCTCCCGCTTGAGCGGGGAGGTTGGACTAGATGACCTCCAAGGTCCCTTCCAACTCTGATTATCTGTTATCTGTTAAGCCTAATTAAGTTCTGGGCCATGTTATAATATCTGTTGATGTGAATATCCTAAAAGGAGCTTCTATAAACTGACTTGGAAAATATATAAAAAAAGATTCCAGCTTTTTGATGCAATATGATATTAGTTTTATTTTGCGAGTTAAGGCATGGGTTATAAATTGAAAATGGGAAGCATGGAGGGCAAATTGGTTTACACAACATACAAAGAGCGCGTGGAAAATTCTGAAAGGTCATTACAAGCTAGGAGCTGAAAATGGAACAAGTCTGATCATCTGTATTGGTTAGGAGTTAAGAGTTGATTCCACCCTGTAAATCAGAGGTCTCCAAAGTTGGCAACGTTTTAAGACTTGTGGACTTCAACTCCCAGAATTCCCCAGTTGGCTATGAATGAATGGCTGGCTGGGGAATTCTGGGAGTTGGAGTCACAAGCCTTAAAAGTTGCTAACTTTGGAGACTGGTGGTGTAAATGATGGGAAGAACTTTAACCAAAGGATGCTACACTGCCCAAGATAACTTGACTTGCAAATACAGAAGAAACTTTGCAAAGATGTTTAACTTCATTTTTCCTCCTCCCAGCTCCTACAGGCACGGAGAAAGGCAGAATAAAAAGGACCAGAATGCAGGAATAATAAAAAACCCAAATAATTTCAATTAAATCAATTAAGCCAGAGAATTATCACAGGGAAGAGAAAATTCAGAAGAAAAAGGTTGGGTATAATTGGTTAAGCTTCCCCATTGTTCTGCATTTTACATCAAACTGAATAATTCTTTGTCTCTGAGATTTCTCTTGTAAGAATAACCTCCCAGCAATTGAAAAGAAGTTGGGAACAGATGAAAAATATAGATAACTGCTTCTTAATTTGGGCCATATCCATTTAAAATGGATTCTATTCTCCTAATCCTGCAATGTAAAAAAACAAACCACTTGCTTTTAGGTGAGTTAGTGAGATAAATGCCTCTTCAATTGCCAATTTACAGTATGAAATCAGGCATGTTAACTTGGGTGAAATAAGCCCGTTGGCCCAAAATTTCACTGGATCATGTTAGAAAAACAAAAGCAATCAGACCATCAAAAAATCCTTCGACTTTCCATGGTCCAGCAATCTTTTGCACCAAGAATTCTATATTTATTTCAACTATTTTCAGCCAAGCTTAATTCTTCCCTTTGCTCCAAAAAAACCCGCCTTACACTTAACAATATTCTGACTTGCTCTCATCCTTGAAATACTATTTCATTTCTATTTCTTCGCCCTCTGGTTTGCCTGAGGCCGAGAAGGGGCCTACAAGCCAAGTGAGAGGGACATTTTGCACCACATGATCCATCAGCTCATCCGTCAACTGACGGGCCTTGGCAACTTTTTCCCGACTCTGAGCTAGGATGGATCCCGGCAGATCCTGGAAAGATCCAGCGGTCATGAAGGCGGTACGGAGCTCGTCGACGTTCTGGCGGATAAGGCCCACTTTCTCTTGAAGGCCAGCTGGTAGACCTTGGAGGTTGGAGACCAGCGTTGTGGTAGCCGATTGCAACTGTTGGGTGAGGCCACGGGAGACCTCCAATGCTTGGGACTCGATCTCCTGCAATGGTGATACAAGCAAAAGTCAGATTAGTTCTTCAGGTGGATCTCTTTGGAGATTCCCCGTAATGCAGGTCCCAAAAACAACTGGACTTTCTTGGCTTTGCTTGAAGACGTTTCACAACCCATCCAAGAAGCTTCTTCATTTCTGACTGAATGGGGGAGAATGGAAGGAATTTACATTCCTTGCAGTCATCTGGTCATTTGTGCTCTCTCCACTAGTCGCTGAGGCCACCTGGTGGTTTAGCTCTCAGAAGTGAAGAAGCCTCTTGGATGAGAAGCAAAACGTCTTCAAGGAAAAACAAAGGAAGTCCAGTTGCCCCTTGAAAAAAATCACTTTGGGACTTCAGGTAGATGTTATCCCCCCCGCACCGCCAAATAAATAAAAACAGAATAATAAAAGTAAAAGTACAGAATAATAAAAACAAGGACAAATAGGCTGAAAAACAGCTTCTATCCCAGGGCAGGAGCTTTTCTGAATTCTACTGTATTGTGCAGTGCTGGTGTGGTGTCGGGGTTTTTTAATTCAATGTGTCGCGTGTGAAGGATGTGTGTTTGTGTTTATTTTCATGATCACGATGTGCACTGAAGATGGTGTTTGATTTCATTGTATGAGGTGCAATGACAATAAAGTAAACTAAAACACCAGGATTCCTGTGGAGAACATGGTATGGTCAACTGGTTCTCCAAGCCACCTGAAGGTACAACAAGAAACAACTCAGGTGGAGAACAAATAGAAGCACCAGGGGTGACATGATAGCAATCTTCCATTCTTGAGGGACTGTTCCAGAAAAGACGAGATATGTCCTCAGAAAAACCCAACTCCAATTAAAAACTCAGAGAAAGGCAAGTTTCCTTTTATGAAAGTAGTTATACTGGCACATCTAGGAAAACCCGAGTCTGAAAGTTCCGGGTTTCCTTGCAATAAGTAAAAAATCACAAATCCACTCCCTGCACCCATTATTCCATCACATGCCGCAATCACCATCTGTTCCAACTTGAGATGTCCTCTCAACATCATCAGGTGCAGAAATAACATGACCTGGACTTTAAAGAAAAATGCTATTATGTCTCACTACCTACGCTCCATGAAATCCCCCCCTTCCAACTTCCCAGGCTCAAAAATGTGGCAGCGCGGAAGCTTCTGGTGCTAATATGGCTTCCAAAGGTGACAACTTCATCTCATTTATTTTTGGCCGAGTCACGTGAGGGATTTCACCGGAGAAAGCAATGATGTCCAGAAGAGCTTGCGACAAAAGGAAACCGGCCCATCAAAGAACATGGTGGTTGGACACCCTCAAAGTTGACCTCAGGCAGAGCATAGAACAACTGAAAGAAGATTGGAAGATGTGGAGACACCTGGCCCATAGAATCATCAAGAGTCAGGCATGATTGAATGGATAACATCCTTATCAATTATCATCAGTGGATGATTAGGGGTCTGGAGACTAAAACATGAAGATTGGTTGCAGAAGTTGGTTCTACTGAAGGGAAGGACCAGGAGAGACATGATAGCAGTGTTTTAATATCTCAGGGGTTGCCCCAAAGAAGAGAGAGTCAAGCTCTTCTCCAAAGCACCAGAAGGCAGGACAAGAAGCAACGGATGGAAACTAATCCAGGAGAATAGAAACCTAGAACTAAGGAGAAATTTTCCTGACAGGTAGAAGAATTAACCAGTGGAACTGCTTGCCACCAGGAGTTGTGGGTGCTTCATCACTGGAGGTTTTTAAGAAGAGAGTGGACAGCCACCTGTCTGAAATGGTATAGGGTCTCCTGCTAATGCAGGGAACATTTATCTGAAATGGTATAGGGTCAACAACTCCCTGAAGAGAGGGTTGGACTAGAAGACCTCCAAGCTCCCTTCTAACTCTGTTTTCTGTTGTCTTGCACAAATGACCCCAAGGTTGTCATCTTACTATGGGCAGAAAATTCAGCATCTGAGACCTAGGCAACCATTGAAGAACTTTCAGGACCTTAACAAGAAGGTTCTTCCTCCCACAAACCATTTTTCAAGAAGTAAGGTTATTAAAGAGAGGTCCAACCTAGAACTGAGGAGAAACTTCCAAATAGTGAGGACAATTAACCAGTGGAACAGCTTGCCTAACAAAACTTGTGGGTGCTCCATCACAGAAGATTTTGAAGAAAAGGTTGGACAACCATTTGCCTGGAATGGTACAGGGTCTCCTCCCTGAGCAGTGGGTTGGACTAGAAGACCTCTAAGGTCCCTTCCACCTCTTGTCATTCTGTACCTGTGGCTTGGGGGCATCCTTCTGGGTCACCTCAGGAGCCTGCTTCTGGTGCCACTGCAGCCACATCTGATGGAGCTTTTCCTGGCCACTTTGAATCTTCTGATCAACTCCCTGTTTGACATATTCAATCTGGGAAGAGACAAAGGAAAAGGCTGAGTCAGCAACTCTGGAAAAAAAAAAAACCAGGGGGAAAAAAATAGCTTAAAAGGAACCCCAGAGACTCTATAGTCTTAAGCAGAAGGATGAACTGAAGTTCTTGAGAACCTGGGTCCCTCCTCCTCATCATTGCAAGCTGTCCTTGTGTTGTGACCCAGCTCTCCAAACACCACAAATCCTCTTGACGTGAACTCAAAAGATTCCTTTATTAGGAACGCCGGCAGCCCTGGCAAAAAGTTTCTCTCGCAGGCTAACAAGTCTGGCTGGCTGGAAGATGAATAGTTATCTGCCACACCTATTCAGCTCTGCCCCCTGCCTTTTATCCCCAGAACTAGGGTGGGGCTTCCGTCCCAAGGACCGGCCCATAGATTTCCACTGCTCTCCTCTCCTCTCTGCCTTCTACACATCCATGCATCAGCCACTGGACTCAGCTATTTCTCCTCTTCCTCATCAGCCACTTCCAGACCTGGGGGCTGTTCACTGTCCATTCTGCCTCTCTCTCTCTCTCTCTCTCTCTCCCCCTCCCTCCCTCTCTCTCTCTCTCTCTCTCTCTCTTGGGATTTAAGAGTCGACCAGCAGTAACAGCTGCCAGTTGTGGCTGATGCAATAAGAGGTGATTCAGCATAGCATGGGTATTTCCCTTTAAGACTGGGGTTGGGTTCTATCCCTTTAAGAGGTTATTTATATAAGAGGCAGGCATTAGAGGGCATGTCCTCTCTCCTTGTGTCCGGCATTCATTGCAGAAGTTCTCCAAGTAGAGTTAAGAAGAAAGATAGCTTGTAAGGTATTTTGCCTACCACATATATGTCTGTATATAACTGTTGTACAGTATATAAAGCACTGTAAAATGTCTAAGTCTCTGTGTGGTGTGTTGTTGTTTTTTTTGCTCCTGGGTTGTCTCATAATGGTAGTCATGCTGCAAACACTCTGACACTTCGGATAAACAAAGTCAACAGGAAAGGCTGGATTTGCTTAATGACTGTGCTATTCACTTAGCAACAGCAGTGATTTACTTAACAACCACATGCTGAAGGAAAGTGAGGACTGGAAAGTCACAGTTACTATGTGACAAACACAGGCATCTGAAGGTTAGTGGTGCTCCTGGCTGTCAGTTCTAACACAACCAGACACCCATTGGGTCAAAAAGGGCGATTCTTTGTTGTGTTTCTTTCTGCGATGCTCTTCAGGATCGGGCCACAGGGAGTCCTTGACTTACGTCCTTTTGATTAGTGCCCATTTGGAGTTACAACAGCACTGGGGGAAAAAATGACTCCCAGCCAGTCCTCACACTATGATCATGTGGCATCTCGCTTAACGATGATGGTTCGTTTAACAACATTGCAAAAAAGGTCACAAACAGTTTTGCTGTTATAAACTGCCTAGAGTTGCCTTATGGCGAGAGAGAGAGAAATTGTAGATAGAAGCTAGAGAGAGAGAGAAAAAGATTGTAAATGATAGAGAAAGAGAGAGAGATTGTAGATAGAAGATACAGAGAGATCGTAGATGAGATTGTACATAGAAGAAACACAGAGAGATTGTAGATAAAGAGAGATTGTAGATGATAAAGAGAGAAATTGTCAATAGAAGAGAGAGAGAAAGATTGTAGATAGAAGATAAATGACAGACAGACAGGTAGGTAAGTAGATATTGTAGATAGAGGAGAGAGAGAGAGATGGAGAGATTGTAAATGGAGGAGAGAGAGATTGTAGATAGATGAAAGATATACAGTATAATTGTAGCTAGAAGAGAGATTGTAGATAGAAGAGATAGAAAGAGATTGTAGGTAGAAGATAAAGAGAAAATATAGATAGAGATTATCGATAGAGAGAGGGAGAGAGAGGGGGGGAGAGAGAGGGAGAGAGAAAGCGCGAAAGCGAGCAATAGCACTTATATCCTGCTTCACAGGGCTTTACAACCCTAAGCCATTTACAGAGTCAGCATATCTCCCCCAACTATCTGGGTCCTCATTTACTGACCTCGGAAGGACGGAAGGCTCAAAGAGTCCACCTTGAGCCAGTCAGGATCGAACTCCTGCCAGTGGGCAGCGTCAGCCTGCAATACCACCTTTTAACCACCAGGGCACCATTGTGTCCACCACGGCTTTCGTTCCCTAAGTTTCTCCTTACCAGTTCAATGGTCTGGTGCAGCTGGGACAGCGAGTCTTGGGTGCCCTGCTTGGCCCTTTTCAACTTGACCAGGGAGTGTTGGAAGGCCCGGTGGCGAAGTTTGCTGGACAAGGACCCCAGGCGCACAAAGTAACTTTTCTGCTCCTTCTGCTGCTCCACCGTGCCAATTTCGAAGCCCTCCACGGAGGTAGCCAGTTTGGCTAGGAAAAGGAGCGATAAAAACTAGGGTTACCCACCAAGCACGCCTAGCCAACACTACGTAGCTCGGGGTTGCGGGGTTCTTGGTGCTCTTTTGAGCTTGGTGGTTTTCTTGCAGATGTTTCATGACCCAACTAGGGAACGTTATCAGTGCTAGAAGGGGGCGGGGTTGGAGGAGGAGAGGGGGAGGGGGAGGAGGAGGAGGAGAAGAAGAATTGTGGGGTGTTTTCTGAGCTTTGTTGTTTTCTGGGAGACAGTTCATTTCCCAACCTGGTAACATCATCAGTGCTAGAAGGAGTGTGGGGTTTCCTTTATGTTTTACATATATTAGCTTGCCACTACCAACTCAAGACAAACAAGCTAATGATAAACAACAGCCTATTCAAGGAACCACCAAGGCCATCCCCACTCAATACTAACAGGGCAAGCTGCTTTGTGTAAAATTACTATGAATCTTCTCATTGCTCCTTATCGCCCATCCCCTCCCACTTGTGACTGTATGACTGTAACTTTGTCACTTGTATCCTTACGGTTGATATGGACTGTTTCCTAGTATGATTTGATGGCTTATTGTACCCTGTGACTATTATTAAGTGTTGGACCTGATGATTTTTGACTCTTGATGAATGTCTCTTTTCTTTTATGTGCACTGAGAGCATTTTGCACCAAGACAAATTCCTTGTATGTCCAACCACGCTTGGCCAATAAAAAGAATTCTAATTCTAAACCGAGAGAAATCCCCATTCCATTCTATCCCTGTTGATGTTACCTAGTTGGGTCATGAAACATCTCCAAGAAAACAACCAACCTCACAGAGAGCACCAAGGACCCCACATCATACGGCTGGCTGGGGTATTCTGAGAGTTGAAGTCCACCCCTCTTAAGGTGGCCGTCCGAGGCTGAAAAATTTCAGCTTCTGTCGGACAACCGACTCACCCAGTTCTTCATCGGTCATGGGAAGATAATGGTCCACAATCTCTTCAGATTTTCCAAGGGCAGCTTCCAAATTGCTGGACACCATCTGTGCCACGGAAGACTCCATCACGGTGTTGACGCTGCTGGAAACCGCGGAGCGGGTCATCTCCATACCACTTTGGACAGCCGAGCGGGTTATGTCCACGCCGCCCTGGACTACTTCCTTGGTTTTGTCCACCATGCCACTGACGGTGGAACTCACCGCCTCCTTTGCCCCGGTCACCAGGTCTTTTGTATCTGAAATGATCTGAAAGAAGAACAGAATAAGCAAGAGTTGGAAGGAACCTTGGAGGACTTCTAGTCCTTTTGGACCTCAGGGACCACCAAACTCATAATTTTACATCCCGCGGACCAGACACCCTGGGAAAATCCCCAAAAAAGTCTGCAGGAAAATCCCCCATCCCATTTTCCTACCGATCAATCATTCTTTATTTGGGATCGCAGGATACCGTCTCCAGTTCCATTCTCAGAGAGAGAGAGAGAGACTTTTGGCTTCAGGAAAGGAAAGCAGCAGAAGTCTTTCTTTCTCTCCCCCAAACTCTGCCAGAAATGAGTCTTTCTGAGACTTGTCGCATTGGCACAGGCTCTTGGAGCAGGAGGCCTTGCAGGGTCCCAAAGACTCATTTCTAGCGGATTTTGGGGGAGAGAAAGAAAGACTTTTGCTGCTTTCCTTGTGTGCAGCCAAAAGCAGAAGAAGGAAGAAGCAGAAAGAAGCAGCCTGGTGGCCAGGCGCATGGGGCAAGTTCCCCCCCTCTGCCCTTTCCCCTCTCCCCTCGCTACCTCGTATGCAAGGCAAACCTTGTGTTCCCGCAAGCCATGTGGGCGGCGCAGCCTTGTCTTCCTGCGCAGCTGGGATTAATTGCTTTGGGGGGGGGGAACATATAATCTCAAGCAATCTTAGAAAATGCTTCAGAGTCCCAGGAAATCAATTTCCATCTTCAAACTCCTAATAAAGTAGAATCTTGGCCCCTTTAAGATGGTTGGACTTCAACTCCCAGAATTCCCCAGCCGGCTGGTTGGAGAATTCTGGGAGTTGAAATCCATCTTAAAGGAGCCAAGGATGAAACATACCACTTTATATTAGCTGGATACCCATGCTTCACTACGAAATTATGTGATAGGGCTTAGTTTTTGAGGAGGAAAATAAGGAGAAAAAACATTCTGCCTCTGCCTACCAGTATCCATCGGTATTCATCTGGCTAGTGTCCTGTCAGTGTGAGAGAATTGAGGGCTGTTTGGAAACTGAAACAGTATTTGCCATGTGAGCAAGGAGACAGCAAGGAGCCTGGATAGGGCTTAGGTCAACTGTTCTGTACTAAAGCTGCTAGGTGCTGCTGTGAAAGTAAAACTGAAACTGAACCTCCTCTCCTCTGCTTGTGTTCCTCCTCTCCTATAGATAGGTAGGTAGATAGATAGATATAGATAGATATAGATAGATATATAGATATATCTCCACCCATTACAGTTTTAACTTTTTCTCTCTTTCAGGTCAGTCCTCGGCTGGCAGAACCTGAGTCTAGGCAGACATTCAACTGATGGAATTTCATTTAAAACATTCCCTTGTAAATCTCTACCTACAACTTCTCTGTGAAAAACAGTGTTTTCCAAATGCAGCTATTGCACTGAGGCAGCAGGCAGAATTTATTTATTTATTTATTTATTTATTTGAAACATGAATCAATCTTTTGACTGGATGCATTTTTGATTCTTCAAATCTTAATTTGAATAGCCCGGAAGGAAGGAATGTTTTGATTACCTTATCCGTGGGTTGTTGAAGAATTGGCAATTTCTCTTCCAGCTTGTCCAAACCTTTCAAGGCGTATTCATTGGCTGTGGAAACTGGAGAAGAAGAAAAGGTTAGCTTGTCCCTGGAGGTTAAAAAAAAAAAAAATCAAGATGCTGGCCATTCACTATGCATTCAAGCCCCTCTAACAGATAACAGATAATCAGAGTTGGAAGGGACCTTGTAGGTCATCTAGTCCAACCTCCCGCCCAAGCAGGAGACCCTACATCATTTCTGATACTCTACACAGAGGGTCTTCAAATTTGCAAGTGTTAAGACTTGTGGGCTTCAACTCCCAGAATTCCTGAGCTAACCTGACTGGAGGAGGAATTCTGGGAGTTGAAGTCCACAAGTCTTAAAGCTGTCAGTTTGAAGACCCCTGCTCTATACTCTATTTTTTTCATGGGTCATGATATGCATATGATTGATCACAGAACCACGGCGTCAATGGGGGGGAGGGGGGGGGAAGGCAGATTCATTTAGCAACCCTATGATTTGCTTAACAATTGTAGTGTTTCACTGAAACGTGGCAAAAAAGTCACAAAATGGAGCCAAACTCACTTAACAACCGTTTTGCTTGGTTGTTGGTTAAGCAGATCTGCCTTTCCTCATCTGACTTTGCTTGTCCAAAGCCAGGTGGGAAGGTTACAAATGGTGATTCCAGGAAACCATCATCAATACAAGCCAGTTGCCAAGCACCCAAATTTTAACCACGTGACTGATCGTCGGAACTACCGGTTCAGTCAAATTGGGCGGAACCAGTAGAATACCACTACTGAAATGGTCTCAACAACTCTCAGAAAGAGTGCAAACAACCAGATGACCGCAAGGAGTATGGATCCTTCCATCCTTCGCCATTCAGTCAGAACTGAGGAAGTTTCTTGGATGAGAAGTGAAATGTCTTCAAAACAACAAAGAAAGTTCAGTTGCCTTTTGGGAAAAAAGCACCTTTGGGACAGGAAAGCAGTTTTTCTGTCTCTTTCTTAGAAAGAGAACGCAGTTTCGTTTAGGGTTATCGTACTCACTCTGTGGCTCCAGTTTGTTGAGGATGGGCTGGGCGCCGCTGACCGCCACCGAAGCAATGGTCTTCACTCCCTTCTCTGCCATGTCACAGACCGATTTCACGTAGGGATGGCTCTCTTTTGTAGAGGTGTATGCTGCCGAGACCATGTCGTAGGCAGAGCTGACCAGCGGCAGGCTGGCTACCCGATCAGCTACATTCTGGCAAAGGGAAAAAAACAGAAAACAGCGACAACCATGAGGACTAGCCACTGATCATTACGGCCTTACGTTGTGACAGGAGTGAAGCAGGCCATCATTTGACTAAGCCAATTTTACAATCTTTTGAACGTGGTGTATTTATGAAGGTCATTAAGTGAATTTTTTTCCCAATGGGTGGCGGTGGGGGTTTCTTGCCCGAAACTGAAAGCAAACATTGGAAATCAACAAAAAAATAAATACATTGCAAAACTGTGTCCATGGGACACTGAAAAAAAGTGTGGAAACGACATGTCTGCAGGGTGTACACCTGTTGTAACTTGAAAACAGGGTTATAAGTGGCTTTTGGGACCATTTGACTGACTTATAATACAGAAATAAAATAGAGATGATTTGAAGGACAGAAGGACCAACTTTGTGGGGTAAGTGGACTTCAACTCCCAGAATTCCCCAGCCCGGGGAAAGGAGGGGGAGTCCATCCCAACTTTGCATGGTCATTGAATAACCAGTCGTAAGTTGAGGACTGTCAGTACAGATAGTCCTCAACTTACAACAGTTTCTTTACATCAGCACTGAAAAATGGGACCTATGACCATTTTTCATAGTTACGACCTTGGCAGCATCCCGTGTTCATGTAATCAAAATTCGGATGTTTGGCAACTGATTCATATTTATGATGGTTGCAGGGCCCCGGGGGGGTCACATGATCCCCTTTTGCGACCTTCTGACAAGGCCAAGTCAACAGAGAAGCTGGATTCCCTTAATGACCGGGTTTTTAACTTATCAACTATGGTGATTCACTCAACATCTGCCAGCAAGGTAATAAAATGGAGCAAAGCTCACTGTACTGTCTCACTTAGCAACAGATAATTTGGAGCTCAATTGTGGTCGTAAGTCAAGGACTAGCTGTGTTCTCTTTAAATTCTCCCCGTTTTATTTCTGTTACCATCACTACAGCATCAAATGCCTTTTTCTTGTTGCCAAGGGGCTTATAAATGGCGTAAGTAAATTAAAAAAATGTGCCAGGATTCTGGCAATTACCCCAATTAAGTCATGAGCCTCCAGCCAAACTTCCAAAACTACACAGGATTTATTGGGAGTTAACATGTCGGCACAACCTGGGTGTAGCCAACTGTCATGCCCTTGATGAGAGTCCGACTCTGAGGGAGAGGAGGAACAGCCAACAGGGAGTGAAGGTGTGGCTGAGGAGGTTGTGGAGGAGGCTGGGGAAGGACAGAGGCTGGCTGGGCAGCCAGAGGAAACCCAGGCCCATCCCCTCTGCATCCTTGGACATGTAGGGAGGAACAGAGAAGGAAACAACTTGGCTTATGAGAGAGGAAGCGGCCATGATCCCCCTTCATTAGTTGCAGCTGGAGAGAATAGTATATAAGAGAGATGGTTAAAACATAGCGTCGCCAGAAGCTAAGTGTGTGTTATTTTGGGCTGAAGTTATCTTGGTTGGCATCCTTCCAACAGACTGCGCCTTGTTATCTCCTTGAATTTGGTACTTATCCTGGTCAGTTGTGCAAATTTCATCATTGTAGTTTGCTTTGGTTTTTTATTTCACCTCTATCTGCTCCTTAAGTTCAGACTGTATTGCTTTCTTTTGAAGACTATTTTTGAGTATGTTTTATGTCCAACTGAGAAATATTGAACAGTGGGGCCAAGTTAGGGGCATTAAAGGACATTTATTTACATTTTGGATTTTGTTTCATTTGTATTACACCCCGGGTCATCACACCGACTTAGCCAAGAGTCATCAATCATGTTCTCCAATTAGAAACTTCAGTCACAAGCCTCGTTCTTAGCACAACCTTTTTAATGCTTCTCTGTGAATTCTGTTCATTCACATTAAAAATGCTATGAAAACTAATTGTCCCAGATAAGAGCAAAAGGCTGCCAAGAACACGAGATTAAACGGCAAAGGAAATACTCAAAACCAAAAGTCTCCAAACACAAACCAGGATCGTCTGAACTTCCACAGGACTTGAAGTGCAAGAACTTCTTTGCTTCCTGCAAAGAATCCCACCTCTGAGGGCTGGCTTTTATCCCTTAAGGGAGGGGCCATCACCTTGCAGCCTTACTCCCAAGTCGCCCGTGCTGCCCTTTCCTTCGAGCAGCCCTGCACTCGAACTTGCACTGGGCACAGGCTCCTCGGGGTCCACTTCCTCACTGCTACCAGCCTCCACAAACTCGGAAAGCAGCACTCCACTCCCTGATGATCCTGGCCCCATTCCTGCATCGCACACAGCCCCCTCATCCGAATCCTTGCTCTCCGAGACCTCAGCCGTCTGCACCTGCTGCCGGCGAACCACAACACCTACTGACAATCTCTGAAAAACTATGCATGGGATGCACTTTTGATTTCCAAGCTGCCGCACTGCTCTTTCGAACCCCTTTCCTTCCTCCCTTTCTGTTGGCAACTTTAAAACGGCCATACAAATGTCTTTATGAGTTGACAAAAATGTGGAACAAATTGAGCAGCTATGGGCAGCCCAACCTAGTATTGACAAGCGCCAGCAAGAAATGTGTGTGTGTGTGTGTGTGTGTGCGGCCACGTGCAGGAGAGTCACCGCAATGAGAGATTAGAGCTGGCACCCAGCGGGCTGGATCCTGAAGCCCTTCCCCCTGGCATCTTGTCACTGACAAAAGCACCAGAGGAAAATGACCCTTGTTCCAGAGAATTTCCTTTTCCGAGGGTTGTGCAACTGTCTTTGCGAAAGTCAGAAGGCGACAGCCATCGCTCGCCCTCAAAATGGACCCAGGGTTTGTCATCCCAAGCTCTGGACAAACTCGACGCCAACTGGGCCCAGCTTCAAACATGTTTGGCAACGAATCTGAACCAGTGGTTAGAGCGCAGTACGGCAGGCTACTTCTGCTGACTGCCTGCAATTTGGCAGTTCGAATCCCACCAGGCTCAAGGTGGACTCAGCCTTCCGTCCCTCCGAGGTGGGTAAAATGAGGACCCAGATTTTGGGGGGCAACAGGCTGACTCTGAAAACGGCTTAGAGGGGGCTGTAGAAGCACTGGAAAGTGGTATATAAGTCTCTTCCTTCCTTTCTTCCTTCCTTTTCTTTCTTCCTTCCTTTTTTCTTTCTTTCTTCCTTCCCTTTCTTTCCTTTTCTTTCTTCCCTTTTCTTCCCTTTCTTTTTCCTTCCTTCCCTCCTTCCTTTTCTTCCTTCCTTTTCTTTCTTTCTTCCCTTTTCCTTCCTTCCTTCCTTCCTTTTTTCTTTCTTTCTTCCTTTCCTTCCTTTCCTTCTTTCTTTCTTCCCTTTTTCCTTCCCTTTCTTTTACTTTCTTTCTTTCCTTCCTTCCCTTTCTTCCCCTCATTTTCTCTCTCTCTCTTTCTCTCTCTTCCTTCCTTCCTTCCTTCTCTTCCTTCCTTCCACACATCCATCCATCATCTCTTTCTCTCTCAAGAGCCCTGGTGGCACAGGGGTTAGAATGCAGCATTGCAGGCTGACTCTGCCCACTGCCAGCAGTTTGGTTGAAAGTTGCTTTCCATCCTTCCAAGGTGGGGAAAGTGAGGATCCAGATTGTTGGGGGCCAGAGGCTGACTCTGTAAACCGCTTAGAGAGGGCTCTAAAAGCATGGTGAAGTGGTATATAAGTCTATGGGCTATTGCTATTGCTATGTTGCCCCAAAGGAGAAATCAGCAGACGTGATCAGGAACTGGCTGCTGGGACATTGTAGCTAGTCCTTGACTTACAATCATTCCTTTAGTGACCGCTGAAAGGTACAACGGCCCTGGGAAAAAAAAGTGACTTATGACCCGGTCCTCACACTTACAACCGTCATAGCATTCCCTACGGTCACATGATTGAAATTCAGGTTCTTGGCAACCAGCAGGTGGTTTAGGGTGGCTGCAGGCTCCCAGGGTAATGTGATTCTCATTTGCGACCTTCCCAGCTGGCTTCTGACAAAACAAAAGCGATGGGTGGGAGGGAGAGCTAGATTCGCTTAATGACAGCGTGATTCGCTTTACAACTGCACCGATTTGGCTCAACGACTGGGACAAAAGGATGGTAAAAATGTGTCGCGACTCATTCAGCAATTGAACTGTGGTTGTAAACTGAGGAATGGCTCCCCTTTGTGCCTGTCGGGCCTCTAGAGCAGTGATTTTCAAATTTGGCAGCTTTGAGATTTGAGGACTTCAACTCCCAGAATTCCCCAGCAAGCATGCAGGGCTGGGGAATTCTGGAAGCCGAAATCCGCAACAAAAGAAAACTTTGGTGGTCCACAGAGAAATGTCGTCGTCCCCCCCCAGAACACCC
>BHFT01020621.1:0-26543 GCA_004320025.1 Laticauda laticaudata | reverse complement strand
GAACTGGATGAATACCCACCTCTGGGATCGGGTCCCCTGGCTAGAAGACCCCTAGTCCTTCTTATTAAAGAGACGTACCAGTTTTAAACATAATGAGCTTTTGCCATGATGCCTTCCTTTCAGGTTTCCTGGAAGGCCGGTGACAAAACCTACCTTTGTCCCTGCACCACCTGTCCTGCTACCTTGTTTTTCTGAGCCCATCACTCACGTCCTGTGTGGCCCTGTCCCTGTTGCTTTGCTACCTGTAACACCCACATTACGCCTCTTTGAACGAAAACACCCGGCCAACCTGCTGCATTTTTCATGCCTTTCCTTTTTATCAGATGACGAAAGGGCCTCTCGCCGAAAGAGAGACAGGGATGCTGCGCGTCGATTGCTGTCAATTTTAATTCTTCTTCTGGTGGGCGTCGGATCTATTGCTCGCTTGTGTTTTTCTGATTGGTTGGTCCAATAAAACCAGACGCTGGCAAAACAATGGAAAAAAATAGAAGAGCATCTTTCTTTCGATCGATAAAGTACAGCTTCGACTGAATCATGAAGATAGCCATAAAGTTATCTTTATAGGAAGGAACATTAATGAATGGTGCCAACAATATAAAGTTTAAAAGATTAACTCTTCCTGTTCAGATGGATTTTCCTTTTCTTCTTTTTCTATATTTTGCACTGGGTTTTTCTCTGTATACAATACGTGCTTTAAGAACAGTGTACTATCTGGCCCAGTTCGTTTCCATCTTAAGCTCCTAATTTCTACTTCTGTTCTCCAACCATTAGTAAAATAGGTTCCAAGTCCCAAAGTATTCTGTGTCTCCTTTTTGTTTTATCTTCGGTGTTAATCTGTCCATTTCTGCACAGTCCAATATTTTTTAATGACATCTTCTTCTGTAGGTGTTTCCTCACTCTTCCAATGTTGTACAAATACAATCCTTACCACTGTTAAAACATGTAATATCAAATATACATTCTCTTTACCATATTTTTCTGGTATTTGATGGGTTTTTCAATAGAAACACCGGGCCTAGATGTTTTTTTTAAAAAAAAAAACCTGCAGGATTACAATTCCAACTTGTTTAACATTTTTTGATTGAGTTATAAAATGACATAAGATACAAAATATGAAAGTAAATAGGAAAATGGTGGGGAGGAAGAAGGGGAGGAGAAGTGAGAAAGGATAAGAGAAAAACAAAAGAAACTCTGACTTCCGACTCTCTCTGTTGCAGTAAAATAAGGCATTAACATCAAATCACAACTTTTTGTTTTTTTCATAATAATATGAACAAACCATTTCTATAGAGATTTATCGATCTAATCAGTAAAAGCCCAAAATCGGAGTTTCATTCTTTTCCACTTCAAGCACAAAATTCAGAAGCAGTCTCCCAAGTGGAAACAAAAGTACTTATGTTCTTTTCTTTAATCAAAATAGTTAATCTTGCCCTTTCAGCCAACTCACCTAACAGATTGTTACGTCGGTAACTGGGGGACATGATAGTAGTGTACCAGTATTTGAGGGGCTGCCACAAATAAGCGGGGGGTCAACTTATTCTCCAAAGCACCAAGAAGGCCAGACAAGAAACAATGGTTGGAAACTGATCAAGGAGAGAACCAACCTGGAATTAAGGAGGAACTTACTAACAGGGAGGACAATTAACCAGTGAAACAGCTTGCCACCAGAAATCATGAGTACTCCATCACTGGAGGTTTTTTAAAAGAGACTGGATAGCTATTTGTCTGGAATAATATAGGTCTGTGATGGCAAACCTGTGGCACACAGGTGGCATGCAGAGCCATTTGTGCAAGCGCGCAAACCCCAGCCAAACTTACCTACATTGCACATGAGTGTGCCTCCCATCTGATTTTGGCCTGTTTGAGGCCATTTTCTCCCTCCCAGAGGCTTGAGGGAAGCCTCTGCAGCTTCGGGAGGCCAAAAAACAGGCCTGTTTCATCACTTTTGGTACTTCTGGTTTTGTCACTTCTGGTATTTGGAGGTCAAAAAACGGGCCCATTTTTTGGTCCTCCCAAAGGCTGTAGAGGCTTGCCTCGAGCCTCTGGGAGATTGAAAAAGGACTCAATTGGGCCGAAAATCAGCTGGGAGGCATGCACATGTGCAGTGCAGATATGGGGGTGGCGATGGGGTGGTGTTGTGCATGCATGCACAAGGGGGCAGGTGCAGGGGTGGGATTCTACCAGTTTGCACCTATTCACTAGAACCGGTTGTAATCATTCTAAGCAGTTTGGAGAACCGGTTGTTAGAAGAAATTACAGGGCTAATCCTGTAAGAAAGGCAGGAAGGAAACATTCTGGTGTTGCTTACAGAAACTGTCTCTCCTTTAACCCTTATTACATTCTTGGCACGACTAGACTTCCTGTCTCAGGAACTTCTCTGGAGTTTTTTTCCCCCCTTTGCTGGTACTTTGCTTGTGTGGAGGGACCATTCAAAGTTACAAGGGCACTGAAAAAAGTGACTTATGACCCTTTTTCACACTTAAGACTGTTGCAGCATCCCCACAGTCATGAAAGGCCAGGCGAGGAGATACGTGTCTAGATGTGAGTGATGTTGAGTTGGCCACGCCCAGCCAATAACATGACCACCAAGCCATGCCCACCACCTAGGCCACACCCACAGAACCGGTTGTTAAAAATTTGAATCCCACCCCTGGATGGGTGCATTGAATTATAGGTGCTGGCATTTGTGAAGCCCCCCAAGGTCCCTTCCAATTATTCTGTTATTTTGCAACATAAGACAAAACTTCCAAAGCAACTCGAAAAAAAGAGAGAAAGAGGAAACCAACAGTCTTGATATATTTGGAATTTATGACCTTTAATCTGAAAAGCATCTTATCCTTCAGCACTGGCCCAGTGCAATCCACATGCAGGATTTTTGCAGACAGTTGATGCCAAACGCCTCCAGGATGAAAAGCTGAGAAAACAGTTACTGTCCTACTGGTGGAGAAAACATGTATGACTCATGCAGTTTTCTTTGCATTAACAGTTCGGAAGATTGGAAATAAATTTGCTTCACAAAATGTGGTGATGGCAGATATCGCAGGGACCGACTTGCCTTAATGGCTGGCATGCCCAATTTCATCCCAGGCTTTTATTTTTATTTTATTATCTTTCTTCATTTGGCATTGGATGGGATATGACTGCTTTTAACTGCGTGCTACCCATTGTTTTCACTCCAGATCTAAAAAACTTTATTTCCCTCTTTTGCAATTTAAGGATCGTCACGGGGGGGGGGTGGGGTGTAAAAAGTTCCTAAATATTTCTGTCCTGAAGGTACTGCATGTAATTGTCTGGAAAATCTGATTTTATATTAGCACCTACAGTGGAGGTCATCGAGATATATTGGAGGTTGACACACAATCATTCGAAGAACTCCAGAATCATGAAGATGAAATGTGCATGCATGGGAGAGAGAAAAAAGTAGATATATACTATACAGTTAAGGATTGAGAGAAAATGTCAGATAAACAGAAGAGGCTTGAAATACAAAATGTTTTGAATATAGAATTGACAAGTGGCATTCTGGGAGTTGAAGTTGTACAAAGTTAGGACCCACCCATCTCCTAGAAGAATGAATTATTTTGGAAAATATTTAAAAAGCCAGAATATTATATTTCCCTAAAGGAGAAACATGTTTTTAAAGATAGAAAGCAGCCCCCAAGTCTTTCTTAATAGCCCCAGCAGGGCTGGGTAAGTCTATCTACAAGACAAAAGACCTTCGGCTGATGAGATTAAGACATGAATATCTAGTGGCAGAGCTCACTACACTGCACAATCTCCAAAGGACATTGCATCACCCAGCAAACTTCAACCAAACTTGATTCAGACAAACATGACCCCTACATGGCCGCCTGGGAGACTGACAACAACCAATAGAACACATGTTCTTGCACAGGAACAGGAAACTCAAGTGCAAAGCCCAAGAGAAGGCATAAAAGCCACCCACTCTCAACTCCATGTGTTCAGCTGCACCAGAGAACCATGGGCTTGGTGGTTCTGCTTCATCATTAAACCCACTTTCCGATCAGCCTCCATGTTTCCAGTGTCTTTCTCCCGGCTTGGAACGGAACCAGATGGATATTTCTTCCAACAAAGTCCACATGTCTTAAAGTTGTCAAGGTTGAGAAAAACACCGGTATAATCTGAGTACACACAATTCATATTAAAAACAAGTTTAGCGGAAAATGCATGAAGCAAGTTCCCTTGGGAACAGACAGAGCAGCCTCCTTTCTTACAGCTTTATCCCTGCTCTTCTTTTAGGTACTTCCTGGCTGGCAGAAAATAAACTATGAGCTTCAGACAAGCTGTGAATCTGGGCGAGCTGTGCCCCTTACATGCTTATTAATTTGCCCTCCTCATCTATATACAAAGCGTGTAAGAGCATATGTGGCAAAAATGGAGCCCTTCCTCACGCTCACTGCAGATAAGAGTTCATTGCCTTGGGCTGCAGGTAATTCCTGACTTATGATCATCATTGAGCCCCAAATTTTCATTGCTCAGCAAGGCAGTTAAGTGAGTTTTTCTGCCCATTTCGTGACCTTTGCCAGAGGTGAATTCCACACCACTTGGAACTGCTGAAGTTGGAAAATACTGTATTTCTAATATTCTCCTTGTGAAAAGGTTTGGGAGATTTGAAATCCCTTTTTGCAGAAAGTGCGTAAAGACTGGGTGTTCTTAGAAAGATGGTTTCCGACCCACGAACGGTGACTGTTGCCAAAGTGTCAGCTGCAAAAAAAAACAGGTCCCACATGAAGGTTCAATTAAGTGGATTTATTGGTAAAAGCTAGTTATGAATGAATGAATGAATTATTTATTGGCCAAGTGTGATGAGACACACAAGGAATTTGTCTTGGTGCAAATGCTCTCAGTGTACATGAAAGAAAAGAAACATTCATCAAGAATCATAAGGTACAACACTTAATGATAATCATAGGGTACAATAAGAATAAAATAGAATAGAACAGAATAGAATAGGAATATAGAATAGAATAGAACAGAACAGAATGCAGAATATGAGAAAATAGAATAAAGAATAGAGTAGAATTAAAATAATAGAATGCAGAATATTAGAATAGAATAAAATAGAATAGAATTAAAAATAGAATAGAAAAGATTTAAGAATGGAATGGAATAGAATAGAAATAGAATAGAATATAGAAATAGAATTTTTTTATTGGCCAACTATGATTGGACACACAAGGAATTTGTCTTGTGCAAATGTTCTCGGTATACATAAAAGAAAAGAGACAAGAATCATCAGGTACAACACTTAACGACAGTCAAAGGCTACAATAAGCAATCAAGTCATACTAGGAAACAGTCAATATAAATCATAAGGATACAAGCGACAAAGTTACCGTCATACAGTCACAAGTGGGAAGAGATGGATAAGGAGTGATGAGAAGATAAATACTTCGTAAATAGTTGGACAGGGTTGAAGGAATTCTTTGTTTAGCAGAGTGATGGCATTTGGGGAAAAACTGTCCTTTGTTCTGATGTGCAGGGCTGTGTATAGCATCATTTTGAGGGAAGGAGTTGAAACAGTTTATGTCCAGGATGTGAGGGGTCTGTAGATATTTTCCTAGCCCTCTTTTTGATTTGTGCAGTATACCGGTCCTCAATGGAGGGTAGGTTGGTAGCCATTGTTTCTTCTGCAGTCCTAATTACCCTCTGAAGTCTGTTTCTGTCCTGTTGGGTTGCAGAGCCAAACCAGATAGTTATGGAGGTGCAGATGATAGATTCAATAATAATTATGAGGGTCGATGGAATCCATAGGGGAGGGGAGCAGGGGTTGGATTTAGTTCACTTGTAGCTACATAGAGATTCTAGGTTGATGGCCCTTTTCACTCCACCTCCAGCTTCTGCCATTCCTTCTCCTAGTAGAAAGATTCAGTAGGTTAGTATCTCATACTTAATGGGATGCAAATAATACCAACCTTTGATTTCCCTCTACAGACCATAGAGATCTGTTCAGATCATAGAGACCAGTGGTAGGATTCAATCTTTTTTTTACTACCTGTTCTTGGTGGGCATGGCAGAGGGAGGATACTGCAAAATCTGCAGCCAGAGGTGGGATTTGCTGGTTCTCCAAACTCCTCAAAATTTCCGCTACCGGTTCTCCAGGACTGGTCAGAACGTGCTGAATACCTACCTCTGATGGAAACCATCAATCTGGTCATGTTTTTTCCTTTGTAAATTAGGCTGCATACAAACCTAGGAAGGGAGATGGGTTGGGCTGATATTTTATTTTTCTGCCTATCTTTTCTAAACCCTCAGCTGATAGTTGGGAGCGGGTTCTCTGCATGCGTTAAGCCAATTATGTTGCTTAATTATGTTCGGCTGGGTAAATCACCAAGTCACAAACTGTGGGTCTAACCATATGTAAAACCCAAAACAAATAAACCTCCATTTGACTTTGCTCCTACTGTGAGTTGAGTAATACATCTTTGTTCTGTTTGGGAAGCCTGACCTATTCAGGTGAATTCTATTATGGTGTCTTTCTTTAGTTCAGTTAATTTTCTGGCGCTGGCTCTGCCTACAGATTAGCTTTTTGCTAACATCATAAACCTTCGGCACTGTTTGTCCCCATCGGAGGGTTACCACTTCAGTGTGCCTCAGAGAATCTCAGGAGAAAATAACTCTTTCCTGTTTCTCCTAATCCTGCTCAATTATTCCTTTTTAAAGGTAAAGGTTCCCTTCGCCCATCTATGCTCGTTGTTTCTGGGTCTAGGGGGTGGTGCTCATCTCTGTGACAAAGCCAAAGAAGAGCCAGCACTGTCTGAAAATGTCTCCGTGGCCATGTGGCAAAACACCTTCAGAGGTGCACGGAACGCTGTTACCTTCCCACCAAAATGGTCCCTATTTTTCTACTTGCATTTTTTACACGTTTTCGAACTGCTAGAAGCTGGGACAAGTAACGGGAGCTCACTCCGTTTAGCTACAGTAGGAAGTAGGGCTTGGGAAAGATTGAGAAGCAGCCAACCATCTGGGAGACCATGAGTTTTTAATCTGGGTTCGTGGATACTTTATTGTTTTGTGAGGCACCCAAGATTGTGGTTCATCATATGGGTGGCTAAATGCATCTTTTTCAATAAATGAAACGAATCCATTGGTAGATTCTGTCCAGATCTGTGGAAATAGATACGGCTGGATTAATTAAGAATATACCCAGTGATGTCTTCAGGGCATGATCAATAAAGTCAACAAGATACTTGAGTCCTGGTGGATCACCACTTAAGTAGGAGCCAGATGTGTGCTGCAGCTGCCAAAAAAGCCAATGCAATCCCAGGCTGCATCAACAGAGGGATAGAATCAACATCACATGGAGCATTAATAACTGCTTTATATTGCACTAGTAAGATCACACTTGGAATACTGTTCCTCCCTTCCTCCCTGAACCTCTCCTTCCTTCCTTTGTTCCTTCCTCCATTCCTTGTTTCCTTTCTTCCCTCCCTCCTTCCTTCCTGCCTTCCTGCCTTCCTTTCTTCCTTCCTTTTCTCTCAGTGACACTAAAATCTAGTTAATTTTTTTTTAAATTAATTATTGTTACCTGTCAGTTCCACCTTTCTTCTAGAAACTCAAGGCAACAAAACATGGGAATTTCCTGCATTTTTATCCTCATAGCAAGGCAGGTTGGGCTGTCCCCCAAGTAACCTAAAAAGATTTGAATCCTGGTTTCCTATGCCCCAGGACAGCATTTAAATCAGCACAACCTATTTCCTGTCCCATTTTGCTTTTACAGGGTTTTATTGGAATTTCCCTTCTGCCCTGTTTCTACTGTATTCTGTATTCTGCATTTGTTTTTGTTTTTCACATTCTCAAAAAAAAAACCCACACATTCAAAGAAGCATTTTAATGTATATTTAGATCTGGCTTCTCTCAAAATATCTCTTTCAAACACAGTACCCTGAATTACAACAGTGGGGGGAAGTGCGAAATATAGGAAAGAATAGCCATGCTGTGTGAAGTTTGCTCTTGCCCCCATATCTTCCAAATATCTTGGTGCTGGCCCATCTGTTTGTAACAACTTCGACGTGGTTCCTGGGAATCTGGGGACTCAAGAAACACCTGGAGGCTGGAGGAACAGCCTATGCTATCCCAGTTAGGAATTCACCAAGTTTTGGTGAGGATCAAATTATTCCTAGGATCCCACCTGAGCATCAGCCCAATATGCCAGCCTGGTTTCCTTCACCCTTCAGCCAATGGGAGTTGTAGTTTGTGCAGGTTGATCCCGACTTCAGCCACAGTTAGGAGTGCTACGTGGGACAGCATCCTCCAGAGGTCTGGAAGGCCCTGACCCAGAGCAAAACTCTGGAGACTGGCTGGTTTTCAGTCAGCGGATTGGGGAGAGCCCTGGAGGGAACGTGGCTTCTCGGGAGAGAAAGAGGAAGGAAGGAAGGAAGGAAGGAAGGAAGGAAGGAAGGAAGGACAGAGGGAAGAAAGGAGAGTTGCAGGGAGGGAGGGAAGGAAGGAAAGGAGGGAGGAAGTAGAGAAAGAGGAAGGAAGGAAGGAAGGAAGGAAGGAAGGAAGGAAGGAAGGAAGGAAGGAAGGACAGAGGGAAGAAAAGAGAGTTGCAGGGAGGGAGGGAAGGAAGGAAAGGAGGGAGGGAGGAAAGAAAGAGGAAGGAAGGAAGGAAGGAAGGAAGGACAGAGGGAAGAAAGGAGAGTTGCGGGGAGGGAGGGAAGGAAGCAAAGGAGGGAGAGAGGAGAGAAAGAGGAAGGAGAGTTGCAGGGAGGGAGGGGAGAGGAAAGAAGGAAGGCACTGGGACTTGACCCTGAAGTCAGAAGGGAGGCTGGAAGTCCCTCCTGCATCGAGGGCAGGACAGGAACCTTTTGCCCACTGATCTGCATCCGGCCCAAGGCCGGTGGCTCCATGGCCATCTCCCGGGCAGCCGTCTCCCTGGGACAGGGCTTCTCCAGAAGCCCCTTCAGGTGTCCTTTTCCTTCCGGGTGAGACTCCTCTGCCCAGTCGTAGCTGCTGGGATCGAAGCAGAGGAGCATCACTGACGTTTCCCGAGGAGAAAACAGCATTACCTCAGAAGGTCATTTCCGAGGGATGCTTCCCCTCAGGCAGCCTTGCTCGCTCGCTCGCTCGCCCTCCTCTTCCCTCTTGCTCTTCTCCCTGATTGTGGCTGCCTGGCAATCAAATTATCCTCTTTTTCAGACTCTCCTTGACTGGGTCCTGCAGATTTCAGAGTGACCGCCTGCCTCCCGCTCAGATAATAACCCAGGAATATCGCCTTCAAATCAAATCCAGCTCCTTCCTTTCTGGACAGGTCCCTGCGTTTTCTTGGCAACCGTTTGGGAAGGTCTCGTCATGGTTTTCTCCTGGGATGAGTCATCATCTTTCGGTCTAGCCTGTAACCCTGAGATTTCTTGCTTGTCTCCTTTCCAAAACATTACCCGGACCTGACCCGGCTTAGCTTCCCACCGGCTAGGCTGAGACCACCGCTGGCTGATTGGACACAGAGTTAACTTTTGAAATCAATAAATCAATATGGTGCTGCACAGGTGGAGAGACTTTAAGAAAAAAAGAGGACTGTCCTGCCTTCAACTTTCCACAAGAATCATTTCTGTACTCCCCCTTCCCCTGCAACCCTGGTTTAAAATGGGGATCGGAAAACTTCATGGTTCACAATCACGGAGGGTGACGTGAGAGTAGATGACGGTGAAACAAGCCCAATGATTTCTTCAAAACCTGCAATGGAAACTGTCCAGTTCTAGGATTTCTCCAAGTTAGGTGAGACTTTTGAGTTTTGAAGCCGATTCCAGACCTCGGGAGCCCTCAATGAGATCCTGAGGGAGCCTTAAGGCCTTTCTAAAGACAAGCTGGTTCCCACCCAACTTCTCTATCTTTGCCAGAATCGAAGCAGTGGGAAAAAGTCGGGATGGACACATGAATCGTAAATATCTCTGCATCATGAAACTGCTGTGGACCACAGGATCTGTAGTCCCACTGACCTCCGGTGCTCCGATTTCTTTTATGCTCCTCTGCCTGTTTGTCTCTTTTCCTGTGCTTCACTCATCAGCATCTCCACAGCCCATCCTGAAACAAGGACAAGGAATAAGGGTGGGCAGGAGAGGGTTTGTGGTCTTGAGGGCCTTCAAACACCAGAGGTGGTATTCAGACGGTTCAGAACGGTTCTGGCACAGCGGGAGCGCATATTTTGAAAGGTTCAGGGAACCGGCAAATACCACCTCTGGCTGGCCCTGCCCACCCGCTCCAGGCATTATGTCTCCTACATTTCCTTGTCTTTTAGCTCAGCTGATTTGTGAGTCTCAACTGAGCTTAAAAACACTCCGGGCAGCGCACCAGGTTGACAGAGTGAAGTGCGCGCACACATCGAACTGATAAGGAAAAATTTGGAAACCTACCACTGTCAAATACCCTCAACTAATTCTCTATTACATCTCTGAGGTGTTATTCTTTATTTACTGGTTTGTTACACTTCATTAATTAAAAAGAAAAGTTTGGTGTCTCCTTCTCAAGCCGTGACGAAGCCCCCTGAACCACCAATGTTAGCCACATCCGAGCCAAGCCAGCCACCTGCAGTTCTCCCCATCCTGGCCATAAGTCCAGCAAGCTGCATCCCTCCATCTTATATATTGCCAAATGATGAGGGTCCACGAGGTGCCAGTTCTCTTCCTTTCCCCTGCCAATCACCTTTGTTACTAGGACAATTAATATTCTCCCTCCTGTCAGGGAATAGCAGCCAACCAGGACACCGATATTGATTCAGGGGAGATGAAAACTTGATTAACTTTTAAGGCTCTTTGCAGTCGGGGTAAACATGGAGACGAGACCTGCTGGATGCAATAAAATTAAGGGGAAATGCAATTCCTCTTAACAAGCCTGCGTGAAAGAGATCAAATTGGAGAGGAAACCATGTCTGCTTCAATTATAGGCTTGATGTTTAAAAATCAGAGGATGCTGGATATGCTCGGGGGGGGGGTTAAATCCACATGTTGTTTTCAGGGGGGTTAACATGATCCCCAAAAGACCCCTCTCCACGTCTTAATGCAGCTTGAGGTTAACATGAGAAAGGCTTCTCTGTGGAGCAGGGGTCTCCAACCTTGGCAATTTTAAGTCTGGAGGACTTCAATTCCCAGAATTTTGCTTTGCTGGTTGGGGATTTTGGGAGTTGAAGTCTGCCAGGCTTAAAGATGCCAAGGTTGGAGGCCCCTGCTCCAGAAGGCATAATTTCTCAAAGGGTGGCTGGGTTTTCTGTTCCAAGACTTTAAAGCCGGAATAATTTTGCAGGGGGTGGGGGGAAAGCCAGATTCCTTCTGTTTTTTTTTTTTTTAATTTAATGCTGTTTCCACTGCATTGTATGGACATTTAGAACGAAGAGGGGTTAATTAATAAATTTTTTAAAAAAAAATCTTATTCAAATAAAGCTGCACATTTGGGGTTAGGGTTAGGCTTTTTTTTTTTAAAAAAAAACCAATTTATATCATTTATTTTCTTTTAAGTCTCTTGCAGTTATAGTTACAGTGCTATATCTTGGAGGTGCTCCATGCTTTTAACAGAATGACAAAAATAATAATAATAGCAGAATAACAAAAAATCAGAATAACAGAAAAACCGACTAATGGAATGGATGATGGAAAACAGCATTGGAAGGGACCTTGGAGGTCTTCTAGTCCAGCCCCTTTCTCAAGCAGGAGACCGTATACCATTCCAGACAAGTGGCTGCCCAGTCTCTTCTTAAAAACCTCCAGTGATGGAGCATCCCATAATTTAACAGATAATCAGAGTTGGAAGGGACCTTGAGGGTCATCTAGTCCAACCCCCCACCCAAGCAGGAGACCCTACACCATTTCTGACAGATGGCAGTCCGATCTCTTCTTGAAGGTCTCAAGTGATGGCGCTCCCACAACTTCCGAGGGCAACTCCTGTTCCATGGGTTGATGGTTCTCACTGATTTTTGGAAGCAAGCTGTTCCACTGATTAACTCACTGTTCTTACCACAGGAAATTTCTCCTTAGTCCTAGATTTGTTCTCTCTTTGACAAGGTTAAACTCCTTGATAAGATTAAACTCAATGGAAGCCTCACAGGATCAGCCAGCTAACAAGGAAGATGTTAGATCCGTGCAAACGGCGTAGGGATTAATTGACCACAATATCAATGGGTTAAAAGCGAATGGAGAATTTGCCGACATTTCTTCCTCATCCTAGCAAGCCCAGGATCAGCGTTTATGACAACCAGGCTTCCTCCGGGACTTCACAAGTCCCCATTTCCATATGGCTGAATCTTGCCTAGTGTTCGCGCCAACAAATTGAGCCAACAGAGCTACAACTTCCTGTTATTATTTTTTTTTCTGGAGCCAACTTGAGGCTGGATTTGCGAAATCCAAAAGAATACTTTCAGTGGTTGGGATTCAGCCGGTTTACACCAGTTTGGGAGAACCGGTTGCGAACCTTCTGAGGAGTTTGGTGAACTGGTTGTTCAAAGAAATCATTAGGGCAGAGAATTGTTAAATTATTTGAATCCCACCACTGAAATTAAGTTATTTGCCAGGCAAGGAACCAGAGGGGTCAATGAAGAAAGTTTCTTCCCACAGCAGACTGACACTGCCAAGCAAGAGATTCTGCAGGTTTTCTCGTTCAGGGGTCTCCAACCTTGGCAACTTTAAGCCGGGAGTACTTCAACTCCCAGAATTCCCCAGCCAGCAAAGCTGCCTCTCAGCATTAGCCGGACCAAGCACCCCCTTGCCATTTAAAAAAAATATATATCATGGAATCACAGAAGCATAGAATTATATAAGGCTAAAAGGGACTTTGGGGGTCTTCTAGCCCACCCCCATGCCTCAGGACGGAGCTCTTATTGAAACAGGGACAAATAGTTGTCCAATCATTTATTGAAAAGCATCAATAACACACAGCAAGGGGGGGGGGGGGGAGAAGANAGGGGGGGGGGGGGAGAGAAGAGATGGTTAAATGGATTGCCTTATTCAAAGAAAAGAACATAACCTGGTTCTGTTTTCAAATCAATTCTGGGATTTTGTACTTGTGATGGGAAAAGCAAAACTTGGATTTTGGCTTTGCCAATTAGATAGGTTTGTTGTTACAGAATTAGCTAGTGTGCATTATTGCATCAAAGTAAAAAGTTGAGGCTGTAATGTTATTATCTTCTACCATGCTACAAAAGGGTTAGAAGTCACTGCCTTTTTTCTTTTACCTTTTCCTTTTTCCTCCCTTAGTTTCCCTTCATTTTCATTTTCTCTGTGTTTTATGTTTTGATCAATTAATAACAATTCTATGCACAAAAAATGGAAAACACCAGTGATGGAGCGTTCACAGCTTCTGGAGGCAAGTTGTTCCACTGGTTAATTTTTCTCACTGTCTGGAAATGTCTCCTAATTTCTAGGTTGCTTCTCTCCTTGAGTAGTTTCCATCCGTTGCTTCTTGTCCTGCCCTCGGGGCTTTAGAGAATAGCTTGGCTCCCTCTTCTTTGGGGCAGCCCCTGAAATACTGGAATATTGCTATCATGTCATCCTTTAGTCCTTCTTTTTCTTCAAGTAGACGTACCAGTTTCTGCAAATGTTTTTTCGTTTTAGCCCTCATCTCCTAATCCAGTCTCAAGAGATGAATAATATCAGCGTTCTAGTACTTAAGAGGGTGTCTTAAGGATCACGGACATAACTATTTTTCATTGCCACAGCAACTAGGACCAGAAATAGCAGGTACAAGTTGCATCTGATGAACAGAGACATCGTATAATGGTAACTATTGACGTGGTGGATTCTCCACCTCTGGAAGTTTATGAGGATGAGGCCAGGCAGTCGCCTCTCCAAGATGCTTTAGTTGGTTCTTCTGCACGTTGTAGAAGATTGGTGAAGATGGTCTATCAGATCTAACAGGTTAGCAGAATTGGAAGGGATCTTGTGGGTCATTTAGTCGAACCCCCCATCCAAGCAGGAGATACTACCCCATTTCTGGCAGATGGCAGTTCAGTCTCTTCTTGAAAGCCTCCAGGGATGCAACTCCCACAACTTCTGAAGGCAACTTCTGTTCCATCAGTTGATGGTTCTCACTGTCAGAAAATTATTCCTCCTTATTTCCAGGTTGAGTCTCTCCTTGTTCAGTTTCCATCCATTGTTCCTTGTTTGGCCCTCAGTTTTTCCCCAAATCTACAAAGTCTTTGGTGTTTTTCAACTCAATTTTTTTTCTATGATTCCACTAGAATTTTTTCCTTTTGCTTTGGCTGCAGTTTTTCCCAACCTCAGCAACTTTAAGACACGTGGACTTCAACTCCCAGAATTCCCCAGCCAGCACATGGAATGGCAGTTGTAGTGAAATACACAATGGGACAGTCTACATTGGAGCAGGTATTTGCAAAGATTTTAGAGGAGTAAGGCAATTTGAGCGCACTGTCAGTTTCCAAACTATAGGCATGCTATTCTGGTGCGAACTCCGGAGATATTTCTTCCATGTAAAGCGAACCAGGGGAAAAAAAATTTCAGCGGTGACTCAGGGAACCGTGGAACATGTTCAATCAAAAGGCTTCATTGAAGCACCTCTTCAAAACGATGCTCTAGACAGAGCAAAGTGGGACACCGAAGTTCTTCCCACGGACTCCAGGCCGTCGGTGAGTCAGGCTGGCTGCCCTGCTTTGATGCTTTGTGGAGGCTGTGGCACCGGGAAGCCCTTTTGGGCATTGATCCCACAGGTTTCCTGGGCCTGCATCGAAACCAGGTCCCCTCTTTGCATTCACAGACCAGACTGGGAAACCCAAATCATGTGTGCTAATCTTAGTTTTAGTGTTACAGTAAGTAAGTCTGAATGCGCATTTCCTTCCTTCCTTCCTTCCTTCCTTCCTTCCTTCCTTCCTTCCTTCCTCCTTCTTACACTCCCTTCTCTTCCTTTCCCTCCCTTTTCCTTCCCTTCCCTTCCCTTTGCTTTTTTCCTCTTTCCCCCCTTCCTTTTCTTCCCCTTCCCTTTCCCTCCCTTTCTTTCCCTTCCTTTCCCTTCTTTTCTCTTCCCTTTGCTTTCTTCCTCTTTCCTCCCTTCCTTTTCTTTCCCTTCTCTTTCCTTTTCCTCCCTTCCTTTCCCTTCCCTTTGTTTTCTTCCACTTGCCTCCCTTCCCCTCCCTCCCCTCCCCCTTTCTCCCTTCCTTTGACTTCCCTTTGCTTCCCCTTTTCCTTTCCTCTCTCCTCCCTTCCTTTCTGTTTCCTTTCTCATTTTAAAGATAAGGTTTGATTTCCGAACTGGTCCCATAGGAGGTTGCATCTTAGTTGACAAATAAAAGAAACAAAAGGAAAAAACAGTGGCCCCAGCGATGCAGGTTCTGATTCCAACCTAGTGTCCAATGTCTGGACTCAGAAGCCAGCAGTGGAAGTGAAGGGCCATTAAAGGAACCATGGAGACAGGATGAGACTCGTTTATTTGGTGGGAACCCAACCCAAACAGAGACAACGGCCGGACACCCTCTCCATCCAGAGGAAGGAAGCGGAGGAAGTCGCAGGAGTATAAAATTAAACTAAATCTGCCAGAGATGCCCCAAGGTAGTATTTCACTTCCTGGAGGAAAATAGATCTCCCTTGAGGAAGATCCAAGGGTAGCAAAAAAAACAGTGTGCAAATTCAGGGTCATCCATGAGGGAGGGGAAATATAAATAGTGAAGATGGCAGCCACCCCCATACCATCCAAGTCCCCATTCCACTCTCTCTCTCTCTCCCCCTCTCTCTTTCTCCCTCCCTCCCTTTCTCTCCTCCTTCTCTCTCTCCCTCCCTTCCTCCCTCTCTTTCTCCTCCCTCCCACTCTCATTTTCTTTCTCCTTGTCTCTCTCTCTCCTTCTCTCTCTCATTTTCTTTCTTTCTTCCTCTCTCTCTCCTCTCTCATTTTCTTTCTCTTTGTCTCTCTCTCTTTCTCTGTCTCCTCTCTCTTTCTGTCTCTCTCATTTTCTCTCTCTCCTCTCTCTGTCGTCTCTTTCTCTCTTTCTCTCTCTCTCCTCTCTCTTTCTGTCTCTCTCATTTCCTCTCTCCTCTCTCTGTCATCTCTTTCTCTCTTTCTCTCTCTCTCCTCTCTCTTTCTGTCTCTCTCATTTTCCCTCTCTCCTCTCTCTGTCATCTCTTTCTCTCTTTCTCTCTCTCTCTCCTCTCTCTGTCTCTCTCATTTTCTTTCTCCCTCTCTCTGTTGTCTCTTTCTTTCTCTCTTTCTGTCTCTCTCCTGTCTCTCATTGTGTGTGTCTTATGAGATTGTGGGCCTTTTAAACACGAAGAAGGCCAAAATAGAGACTGTGTCAAAGAATGTCTTCTCTACACTCTTTCTAGGGCTTCAGCATCTTTTGGTAACCAGAACTGGACAAAATATTCAAAGTAAGGCCTCTGTATTATCACTTCTCGTAATCTTGATACTCTCCCTCTCCTGCCTTGGATTGCATTGGCTTTTTGGGCGGCTGCAACACGCCATGGATTCATACTGAATACAATGGACATTTCCAGAACATTAAGCGAAAAACATCCATTTTAATGTTACGTTGCATTCTCAGAACTCCTATGGGCCTGCAGACTGTTTTCTTTTACTAATTTGACATATAATGAATTACTTTTCTTTCAAAAAGCAGACAAGAAAGGTGCTCTCTCTCTTCTCCGTGATGCCTGACATCTCCACTATAATTTTAAACAACAGAATACTGTAAGAAGAAGAAAAACCTTTTTCAAGAGGTTTCCTTATGTCATAGCCCAGAAAATTAGGCAAGTCTGGGTTACTGCTTTTTTAAAAAACAAAGCCATTGTATTTCCAAATTAGGAATCCCAGGGAAAGTTGGCTCAGAGCTGTTGTGGTAGAGCAATCATCATCAGGATATCTGAAATATCATGGATTTGCCTGTTTCCAAGAAACAGAAGAAACATTCAGATCAAAGGCATCTGTGCAGAACACTTGATTAAGCCAAAGTGGTTCAGCATGTCATGGAAAGCAACCGGTTACATAAAGCCAGAGTAAAATTTTTAGTCTGGCCATGTTGTGTGCAAAGTGATTGTCTCCCACAGTTTAACCTTTTGTGCTCTACTGGGATGTGGGTGGCTGGGGAATTCTAGGAGTTGAAGTCTTCCCATCTGAAAGTTGCTGAACTTCCCAACATGGGGGCCATAAGGCATGAACGGATGCGGTTGGGCAAAAATTTGGTGCAGGGTGCAGGATCTTTTACTCCAACGTAGAACTTCCCGTGATCATCCTGAATAGATTCAGGCTTACATCTAGCAGAGCTGAGACCTGGGTGAATCCGGAGCTGGATCACTACGAGATCCTTTAAGCCAGATCTTGCATGAATTCATCCCTCAGCCACTCCTGGAAGTGTAAATTTAAATTTGGAGAGTTGGTGGCATGTTTATTTTTGGAGCCCCCTGGTTGAAATTGTTGGTTTGGTTCATGGAAGATGCACCAAATACCAATATTTGCAAGGTCCTTGGCAAGTTGCAATAATTAAACAGGTTTCTGCATTTGCAACTGAATCCATTCTGTTTACCTTGACAAAATAAGTCAATTAAGGGCAGGACTCAATCTGAAATTGCTTTCTCGGTTGCCACCAATAATGAACCCTGATTCTCCCCCACCTTTCCCCGAGGATTCATAGACATCGCTCTTTCCTTCATACCCAATCTTCTCCCCTACCTTCCCATGGTTGTCGTGTATAGGTAGTCGACAGCTTAAGACCCACAACTGAGCTGAAAATTTCTGCTGTTAAGTGAGACAGTTAAGTGAGTTTTGCCCTGTTTTACCACCTTTCTTTGCCACAGTGGTTAAGTGAATCCTAATGTCAACTCATAAAATATTTCTCTGGTCTTTTTAGGGTTGTCAATGCCAACAGAAAGGCAGGGGGAAGCAGTGTGGCAGCTTGCAAAACCGAAACTGCATTCCATGGATGTTTTGATAGATAGTTTCCAGGAGATCAAAGTTTCTGCTGTGCAAAGATCTAACTGGAGAGCCTGATTGATGACTCTGGGCTATGGACATGTCCCATTGGAGAATATGAATTATGATACACCCAGGGAGCGGGGGAAAACCAGGGTCAAGGGTGACAGTGAATGATGTGCCTCAGAGTCGGCTACATCCAGGCAGTGCTGTACAGTTTAACTCCTAATAAATCCTTTGGAAGTTTTGGAAATTTGGCTCGAGACTCATGATTTAAATGGAGGTAACTGCCAGAATGCTGACATATGAATTTGAAGATCTAACTGCCCTCTTTTGACTCTAAAATTCGATTCATCAGCTAATAATTGCTTATCGTATTATCCAAAGAGCAGAACCAAGGGCATTCATTATTTCTGAATGCAGGTCATTCCCAACATACAACCACAAATGAAACAGTGATTTTGGTTGCTAAACGGTGCGGTTCTTAAATGAGTTATCAGGTGACCAGACCAGAGTTTCCAACCATTTTTACTGCGGTGGTTAAGAGAACCATTAAATGGGGTTAAGTGCCAGAATCCTGACAGCGTTGCTTTCCATTCTTCCTGCAACAGGGCAGGAATATTTCAGCAGCCAATGAGCCACTGTCCCAGTTTCTCCAGGATCACAAGCGTTTGCGCACGCAACGGATCTTGCACGAATCTATTGACATCCTGGGTGTTTGTGCAGGCAACCTGGTCATTCCATTCTCCGGTTGCAAAAGGCCTGCCTTTCATTAGTGATGTTAATGAACTCGGTTTAGTTCTCCTGCTGCACTTGGCAAAGGTTTCTTGAATGAGTAAGCAACGGCAGCGAGGAAGTCTGATTATTCTGACATTTTAAGCAGCCCGTGTCCCAGATATTGGCAGCCATTTAGAAGGTGTGCTCGTCAGAAAATTAGTTTTCTCCAGCCCCTGGGAGATGTCAAGTTCCCGGAAGGCCATCTTCTCAATTAGGTTTAGTTTCCTTTATTATCATTGCACCTCGTACAGTGAAATCAAACACCATCTTCAGTGCACCTCATGACCATGAAAATAAACACAAACATACATCTTTCACACCCCACACATTGAATTGAAAACCCCTGATGCTGCATTCATATTGCACTATTATATAGTAGAATTCAACAGAGTTCCTACCTTGGGATAGAAGCTGTTTTTCAGCCTATTTGTCCTTGTTTTTATTATTCTGTACCATCTGCCAGGTGGTAATAGTTCCAAAAAAGGCTGCCCAGGATGACAATGTTTTGAATTTTCTTAAGGCAGCAGCTATAAAGCTCTTCCAAAGAGGGGAGAGGACAACCCATGATCTTCTGGGCAATGATATTAACCCTCTGGAGGGCTTTCCGATCTGCCCCTGTGCAATTGGCAAACCATGCAGAGGTGCACTAAGTTAAGATACTCTCTGTGGTGCAGCGGTAGAAGGTCACCAGCAGTTTTCCATTCAGCTTTTGATTTCTGAGAAGCCTCAACTAGTCTAATCTCTGCTGGGCCCCTTTGACCAGGGCTGCAATGTGAGCCCCCCAGGTCAGGTCCTCTTTTAGGGTAACACCCAGAAATTTAAAACTGGCCACTTGCTCCACTCAGCTTGCATTGATAAGTAAAGGGATAGATATCTGATCTGATCCTTCTTTTGTCCACTATCAGCTCCTTGGTGTTGAGGACCAAGTTATTGTCTCCACATCACGAAAGCAACTGGTCCACAGGTTGAAGGGTAAAGAGGACGGTTGTCACAAGGTTCATTCTGGGATTGTGAACAGAATAGAGCTGGGAGGGGACTTTAGAGGTCTTCTAGTCCAATCCTCTGTTCAAGCAGGAGGACCTATACCACTTCGGACAAGTCACTGTCTCTTTGTCTGTGGAGATTCTCAGTCACCCAGGTTATGGTTGTCCCCAAAGGTGCTTTTTTTTTTTTTTTCAAGAGGCAGCTGGACTTTGTGGTTTTTCTTTGAAGATGTTTTGCTTCTCATCCGAGAAGCTTCTTCCGTTCTGGCTGGACTAAAGAACTGAAGAAGCTTCTTGAATGAGAAGTGAAACATCTTCAAAGAAAAACCACAAAGTCAAGTTGCCTCTTGAAAAAAGCACCTTTGGAACAAGTGATTGTCCAGTCTCTTCTTAAAAACCTCCAGTGATGAAGGCAACTTCTGTTCCACTGGTCAGTTGTCCTCACTGTCAGGAAGTGTCTCCTTAATTCCAGGTTGCTTCTCCCTTTGATTAGTTTCCATCCGTTGCTTCTTGTCCTGCCCTCTGGTGCTTTGGAGGATAGCTTGACTCCTTCTTCTTTGTGGCAACCCCTGAAATACTGGGACACTGCTATCATGTCACCCCTACTTCTTCAGCAGAAGAAATGGGCTGGCAAAGCAGGTGTCAGGGTGTGCGAGGCCTGGCTACAACTGTCCAAAGGTAAGTAGTAGGGCAGTTCCACCCCCTCCTCCCCATCCCCAAACCCAAGCTTAATTTTTACCCATCCACTCTGATGTGGGTGGGGTCTTAATTAGGGCTTATTTGGGGAGGGGGTAGGGCTTATATTGAGCACAGGTATAAAAATCAAGCTAGGACTTACTTTTAGGGTAGGTTGTATTTTCAGGGAAACAGGGTATCTTTTACTGTGCAGGGTTTAAAGCAAACTTCAACTATGAGGAACATTTAAAGGAGCTGTGTGCGTTTAGCTTCCAGAAAAGAGGACTATAGGGAGCTGGGAGAAGCCTCACTATCCCAGAAGAAGGATGGTTTTTTTTTTTCCTTCTTTCCTACCAAGTCCAAACCAGACATTTTTTCCCCTGTAGCTTTTGTTTCACCCAGTGAGAATTACTGTGTCACGTGCCAGTTGCCCGAATTTTGCTATTTTGCTTTTATAACGTGGCAACAGAAGGTGACCTCTGGGATGTAAATATTACGATCATTACGCGTGTAACTTATTTGAACGATTGTATATCTTAATTTTTAGGAAGAGAGGTTTGTAGATGCTTTGATGTTTGCCTTTTTGTTTCTGAGCAAGCTGGCCTCAGGCTATCATAAAGTATAATTTAAATTCACCCTGAATCATTCATCAGTTTGAAAAAAAACCATGGATGAGCAAAAAGGGAGATATTGCTGCAATATACAGTACTTCTGTGAAAGAGAGAGGGATGGGGTGGGGAAGAGAGAGAGATTTGAATTTAAATTCATATCCCACCGTGGAAATTTCTGCCCAATCATTCAGATTTAGCCCAGCCTAAATCTGCATGAGTTCCAGCAGATTGGGCTGGACTAGAAAACCTTCAAGATCCATTCCAGCTCTATCCTGATTATGAATAAATGAATGAATGAATGAACTCATTACAGTTTAAGTAAACTTTGGTGCTGAAGCAAAAAATTAATTGGAAAATGATGGCCTTGGACTGTGTCATAACTTAATGGTGTTACGTATTGCCTTCTTGCTCTTCTGCTGTTATAGCTGAGAAGCTGGGAAGTTCTCACCTAGCCAGGTACAAGTAGAAGCCCAGGATCTGGATCCACAGAATAAGCAGATCAGCCTAAACACCACAGGGCTAATTTAAAAGATGTTGAAATATGCAAAGTTAATGCACGGTGCAGTCAAAGAGCCCATGAGATGGATTACAAAATGCAAACTTATCTATATGTATCACCACCTCTAGTTAGCTGGCTAGGATGTCCTCTAAACTTCCATGATGCAGGATATCAATTGCTACTCCATATTTAATTTCTGGGACTATTTTTTCCAAATAATAATAATAATAATAAGATTTTGCAAAACGCAAGGGGTGTTGTGCTGTTACTAAGCAACCTCCTTGGTTTAATTCTGCTAAACACTCGAGTCTTTTCATGAAATGGCTTTGTGGGCTCCAATCACACCAGCCTGCTCCCAGAAGTGTCCTTTATCATTCTGTCTTCTTCTGTTTCCTTTGCACAATTAATTTTATTTCATATGCCATAAATAGGCCATAGTGAGGACAATACAGAAATTGGTTCTATTGCTGTGCATATAGTGCAAATTTCAGCTGCAGCAGCAACACCAAATACTGTCACGATGGAGGAAGGGGTGAGGATGCCGATCGTATAATTATTTCATCCCAGTGAGCTGGAATTAGCAAGGAAGCAATTTTGATCTGCATTTAACCCAATATAAGAGATACACCCAACTAGATAACCCAAGAGGATGGACTCAGTTACAGGGCCATGGGAAGACCTGAAAAATCAAGTGGGGCAGAGATCATTTGGGGCAGGGGGAGCTACCTAAGTAGTTCCTGAGAGCTGACAATGATTTGATGGCATGCAATCAATCAGCCAACCAACCAATTAATTAATCAATCAATGAACTGTTGGAAGAAATGTTCATCTGGGTTCAGTTCCAAGTGGGGAGAAAGACACTGGAAACATGGAGATTGCTTGGAAGGATGGTTTAATGGTGAACAGGACCACATGGGTTTGAAGTCCCTGGGTAGCTGACCACCTGCAGTGGAGAGTGAGTGTTTTTTATACCTCTCTCTTGGGCTTTGAAACTTGAGCTTCCTGCTCCTGTGGCAAGGGCATTTATCCTATTGGTTGCAGTAAGACTTCCATGTAGAGTCATATTTGTCTGAATCAAGTTGGGTGGAACCTTGCTGGTGATGCAATGAAGGGGCTTGGTTGTGCCATGTAGTGAGCTCTGCTGATAGATCACCCTATTATGTCCTGGAGGGTGAAGGCTTTTTGTCTTGTAGATAGGCTGGTACCAAAATATCTGCTGGGGGCAGGGAACTGGGGTTGAGTTTCTGTTCTTTGTCTTTAAAAACCTGTTCCTCCTTTTCTCAATCCAAGGAAATATAATATTCTGCCTTTTTAATATTTCCTAAAATATTTCACTCTTCTAAGTGGGGTGTGTGCTAAACTTTCTTCAGAACTAAATAAGCCAAAGAAATTTCCAGGTTAGAATCTGGCTTCTAGCAATGTCCACCAAGCCATATCCTTTTGGTTATACCCCCCCCACCCCAAAAAAAGACATGAAACCAAACAGTCTAGATTCACCAACCAGGTGCTCCAAGGTGATATACACATCCCATCATTCCCTCCGTGGTGGAAGATGATTAGTCCAGTCATAGTCCAGCAACATCTGGAGAGGCACAAGCTTAAGGAAATGCTACTGCCTTCCTTGTTTAACTTGATAGGAGGAATTCAGAGGTGATACTGGGTCTAAAAACAGTGGTCGCCAACCAGTGGGCTGGGGACCGCTGTGGTCTGTGAGAAAATTTTGATGGTCCTCAGAGCAATGTCTTCCCAAAGCAATTAATCCAGTTGCGCGGGAAGACAAGGCTGCGCCACCGCACATGGCCCATGGGAACACAAGGCTTGCATCACTTGCATTGCGAACAACACAAGATAGTGAGGGGAGGGGGGAAAGGGAGGAGTGGGGGGGAACTTGCCCTACCTCACCCCACGCACCTGGCCTAGCCACCAGGCTGCTTCTCTCCGCTTCTTTCTTCTTCTGCTTTGGCTGCAATGCAAGGAAAACAGCAAAAGTCTGTCCTTCTCTCCCCAAACTCCACAGAAAATGAGTCTTTGGGACCCTGCCAGGCCTCCTGCTCCAAGAGGCGCACCGGCACGACAAAATCCTACACATACTCATTTTTGGTGGAGTTTGGGATGAGAGAAAGAAAGACTTCTGCTGCTTCTGCTGCTTTCCTTGCATGAAGCCAAAAGTCTCTCTCTCTCCCCTGAGAAACGGAGCTGGAGACGGTATCCTGCAATTCTCAAATAAAGAACAATCGATCAGTAGAAAAATGGGGTGGGGAATTTTCTCCTGCAGACTTTTTTTGGGGATTTTCCCAGGGTCTCTGGTCTGCGGGATTTAAAATTATGAGTTTGGTGGTCCCTGAGGTCCAAAAGGTTGGTGACCCCTGGACTAAATGACCTGCAAGGTCCTTTGCAACACTGTGGTTCTATACCCCACCCCCTGCTTGGTTAGTTTTACAGGAGATTCATACTGCTTTAAAAGTTTGCAGATTGTTCTGAGGACAGGAGCTAGGATGAGTGCCCATATTTTGAGAGGGACAGGCAAATCATATTTTCTGACTGTCATTTCAACAGCAGCCACTCAACCTTCCTTTCATTTGGAGCTAACTATTCCCCGGCAGGCTAATAAATTTAGATTCATTCTCTTCTCCCTCGACTCAACTTGAAAATACTAGAATTAAAGGCCCTTCTCTCTGAGAATCCTGTAAGAGCTATTCAGCTGAAAACCTTGAAAGCGATCTCGGGGTTTACATCTATTGGTCTTAATAATTGAGTGGCATTTCTACCGAAGTACAAACTGGATGAGGCAGTGGGAAATTTAGTGGAACTGCAGAGAATTTTGGGGAAAAAAGATTATAAAATGGCCAAGACATTCATCTAGGTTTTTTTTTTTCTCCAGTCCCTAATCTTCTAAGGTTCTTTTATGGGACAATTGTCTTGCCAGACAGAAGAATATTAAATCAGGCAAGCGGGCTAATAGAAAGTAAAGCACCATGAATCTAGAAGCTCCAACAAACATCAAGAACCCACTATTGTTCACTGAAGCTTGGTGACATTTTTTAACAATTGCCTTTTGTGCCTTAGTCTGAACTGCAGGTTAAAGGAGTAGATTGCATGCAAAGTAAAATACTTTTAAAATCTGTCTGTGGAAGGAATAGAAATCAACAATCTTCTTTGAATGAAGCTCAGTGCTTGGAATACAGCATCTAATTCTGGTTACCATCGTATGAAACAGATTGTTGAGACCCTAGAAAGAGTACAGAGAAGAGCAACAAAGAGGATAGAAGGGTCTGGGGCAGGGGTCACCAACCTTGACAACTTTAAGACTTGTGGACCAACTCCCAGAATTCCTCAATCAGCCATGAATGATACCACTCTATAAAGCCTGAGGAAGACCACCCCTAAATGACTGCATCCAGTTTTGATCACCACACTGTAAAAAGATGTTGAGACTCTAGAAAAAGTGCAGAGAAGAACAACCAGGAGGATGAGGGGACTGGAGGCTAAAACATACGATGAATGGTTGCAGGAACTGGGCCTGGCTGGTCTAGGGAGGAGAAGGACCAGAGGAGACAGGAGAGCATCTTCCAGTATTTGAGNAAGGAGGAATTTCCTGACAGGGAGAGCAACCAACCCCTGGAACAGAAGTTGCCTTCAGAAGTTTTCATCACTGGAGGCTTTCAAGAAGAGATTGGACTCCCATCTGTCAGAAATGGAGTAGGGTCTCCTGCTTGGGCAGGGGGGTGGGTTGGACTGGATGACCTTCAAGGTCCCTTCCAACTCTGTTGATGTCTTAAAGAGACTGGACAGCCATTTGTTCAGAATGACATAATTTTCTTGCACGAATGAGGATCTCTATTTTCATTTGCCTTGAAGTATACCTGTAACAATCCTTCAGGTGAACTTATATATACTTAGAGGAGGCTGAATATTGTAAACGTATTTCTAGATGCAAGGTCAAGAAGAATCTGCTCATTCCTGGAGTGTAAGAAAAGGTCCAAAAGGCAGGGAGTTCAGAATAAATCATCCTTTAAGCCGACTTATTTTGGTAATGCTTTTCTCCTTTTCTGTTCCATGAAGATGTATGCAGAAAAATTCAGTTTATTTGCAGAGAATAATGGAGGAGGACCTCAAATTCAGGTTCCATATGCTGTTATTTGTTTCTTTCTGCTGGAATATAATAGACTCACGTGTGTGGTTTAAGAACAAAAAGAGAATTCAACATTCTCTTTTTTTCCCCCTAAGGAGGGGAAAATTTCTCCCACCCATTTTTGTCATGAACCCAGATAATCAGATAAAGCCAACCCACACCCCCATCTGTTCCTGGTGGGAAACTAATAATATGAAACACAAGAAGGTATTGTAGGAAAATTGCCTGAAATCTTTTCGAAGAGAAGATGGGGTGTCTCTTTTGTTTAGCTGGGTTGAGTTGGTGCACTTATTTTCTTTTTTATCCCCCTACAAGTATTTTCATTGAATGCTTCTGCCCCTAACAAAATGAAATTCAATGTAGAGAAAAGTAAGGATTTACACTTAGGTAGGAAAAAAATACATGTATAGAACTTGGCTCAGTAGACTTCCTCATTAACCCAATGGAGAAGTTTCTATTTTATTTATTTTTATTTATTCGATTTGCCAATCACTTACAAGACAATAGAATAAACATGAGTAAGAAGACAGGAAATAGGTACAAATAAAAGGGGACAATAGAACAGGGACAAGAGAGAGAGAGAGAGAGGCACGATGGTGCACTTATGCACGCCCCTTGCAGACCTCTTAGGAATGGGGTGAGGTCAACAGTGTATAGTTTAAGGGTAAAGGAGTGGGGTTAGAGGATGTAATAATAGAATATTTATTCTTTACTGGCCAAGTGTGATTGAACACACAAGGAATTTGTCTTGGTGCACATGCTCTCAGTGTACATAAAAGAAAGAAAAGGTACATTTGTTAAGAATCAAGAATCATCAGGGACAACACTTCATGAAAGTCATAGGGAACAATAAGCCATCAAATCATACCAGGAAACAGTCAATATAAATCATAAGGATGCAAAGGACAAAGTTGCAGTCATACAGTCACAAGTGGGAGGGGATGGATGATAAGGAGTGATGAGAAGATTAATAGCAATAGTAGTGCAGACTTTGTAAATAGTTGGACAGT
>BHFT01020620.1:0-14342 GCA_004320025.1 Laticauda laticaudata | reverse complement strand
AACAGACAAATAAAATAGCAGCGCATCATGAGGAACCCAAAGACAAAATTGACGCTGGAAAAACCAAGGCATATACGAAATTCCCTGTACATGCATGCCGGCACATACATTGGACAGACCAATAGAAAGAATAAGTACCGCGCCTAGATGATACACAAAAATGCAGTAAAAAACTGGAAACCACTCCTCACTAGTCCGACAACACATGAAACCCAAGGTTCCACAAACATCAACTGTCAATGCAACTAAAACCCTAGCCACTATAGAAAACCCCACCAACAGAATCATCAAGAGAAGCCATAGAGACTTGCCAAAAAAGACCCTGAAAGCATGAGAGAAAGAGAATATTCCAGCAGACTGTCCCAATCATTTGGAACCTGCATCTCAAATAGAAAGATCTTCCACACTACGCCACAAACAGAAAATACCTGAGCACAGACTACTCCCTCTTGATGTCCTCCACTCAAACAGCCCCCCTCAGGCACGCAGGTGAAACCTAGCTTGTATAAATGAATAGCAGCCATCCTTTCACACGACCAATACTTAAAGCGCTCCAACCAGGAACAGATGTTGCCAGCCAATCAAAGCCACAAAACAAACAGAAGAAACCAGAAAACACCATCAATCACAACTCCAAGTCGCAGTGAAAAGACCCAGGCTCCTAGCCAATCAGAATGGACCAGCCTCGAATTTGAACAGGAGCGTGAACCCACATCCATACAGAAGCCTGATTGAATGGCAGATGGGATTCTTGCTGAGAACGTTGCTACAACTTTAAACAGTGCTACAAATGACGTGGGATTAAATACGCTATATATGATTGCAGTTCAGCTTCCCTTCGCGGTACTTCATCCACGATCAATTGTAATGCTTTTAAAGTTTTAGCAATGTTTTAGCAGAATCTCATCTGAGACCCTGACCCACATACAAAACTCAATAACAGAAGCTGATGATGGCAGTATGAGATTCTTGCTGAAACGTTGCTAACAACTTTAAAAGCATTACAATGACGTGGGATAATAACCCGAAGGAAGCTGTACTGACATTCATGTAAGTTACCCGCAAAACTTAAACAACACAACACACAACACACATATATATATATATATATACATATATATATATATATATATATATATATATATATATATATATAATATATATTATATATATATATATATATATATATTCATATATAACTTGTTGGCTGTTTAGCTTCCTTCGGGTATATTATACCACGTCATTGTAGTTCTGGGTTAAAGTTGTAGCTTCCTTCGGGTATTACAAATAATTCCTTCGGGTATTAAAAGCCTGATGATGGCAGCATTGAGGTTCTGGCTGAAAACGTTGCTACAACTTTAACAGAACTACAATGACGTGGGATAATACCCGAATAGGAAGCTAAACAGCCACACATGTAAGTACCCGCGAAAGCTTGAAAAAAAAAAAAAAATAATATTATATATATAACACAATATATAAAATACTTTATTCCATTCCAAATTCAGCTCTTCATTTATGTTTGTTATAATCTTTAACATTCTTTTAACATTTTTTCCAATAGTGGTATCATTACTTCTAGGAACACTTATAAATATTTCCATAATTTTTCATGTTTCTCTCTTCCTCTTCATATATAAATTTTTTATAACACACATTTAAATAATAAAATGTTCCCCTCCTTTCCTTAATTTCATTATCTCATTCTCTTTATTTCATTTATTTCTTAAACATTTCATTACATTACAATGAGTATTTTATCTATTCATTTTAATCCACACTGTATTTCATATTTTCAAAGTTCATTTCTATTTCTATTATAACAATACTAATTCTTATGTACCCTTGCAGAATCCCCTTTCAACTTAAGTTTTCAACCATATCTCTTTGTTCTTCTAAATAGGCTCTTATACATTAATTCCTTGTATGTTTTTCCTGTTTCTTCTAGTGTCCTGTTTCTGTCTTTTATAATTTGCTTTGCCTTTCCCATCGTTCCCCCTCTTCTTCTCCCTTCCCTTTTTGACGCCTTCTCTCTCTGATTCTGAATCTCTCTCTGTAATCCTTTTGTTTCTTCTAATGTTTTAATTACTTTTCAAACTATTCTTTTCTGGGGCGGTTGTTTTTTTCCAAATCTTAATTTTCTCAACTTCTCTTCCCTCTTTTCCTTCTTCTCCCCACTGAAAATACTTGGTCATTGAAGATGCCTCTCTTCTTTGTCCGCCCTTCTTGTTCTCAGCATTTCTTCGTTGTTTCTATAGTTCAGGATCTCCATTTCTAAAAATGAAATACGGAAGCAAAAGAATACTCATTCCTTCCTTGTGCTTTCTTTCTCTTTTTTAAGTTCCATTCTCAATTCTTACCAAGAGTGATTTACCATTTTAAAACTTTTAAACAAACCACCTGATTTATTTTAGTCCTTTAGATCCAATAGCCAAAAATCGCAAAACATCACCACAGTATCTCATCTATCAAAGAAGTTGGATGAGAAGTTTATCACATAAGAACGTTTTTCCTTCTTGATTCTTTTATCCACTTTCTTTTCCGGGATTCTCTATCTTGTTACAAAGTTTCAGTTTAAAATGTATTTTTTTAGGAATCTTGTTAAAGGCCCCTTCACACGCACCAACGGAGGAAAGAGGATGTAAAACGGAGAAAACACTTTGCCATCCATTGGTTACGCGATGCTATCCGTTCTGTACTCACTGCCTCCTTTTCAATACATCTCTATCCGTCCAGAATCCCGTCGACTGAGATTCCCAGTCCGTCAAAATTTTGGCTGCTTCAAACTTTTTGAGTGGAAAATGTAATCCAACGCGTCCGTTTTGCATCTGCAATGCATAGCGTGGGGAAACATCCGTTCTACATCCGTGTCATCCATTACGCATCTGCTATATCAGCTGTCATCCAGCTGTGCATCACCTATGCAACTTGGCATCTGCCTAGCGGAAAAACGCACAGGGAGGAAGCGAACGGACACGGAATGGACACACGAAGCGATTAAGTAGCACGGACGAGAAAGGATGAAAGTGGATGCAACTCGAATACAAAAGCATTAAAACAAAAACGTAAACAAAACTTCGCAGAGGGGACGTATCTCGGATATTTAGGATGTCTGCAGGATTCTAAGAGGATGCAAAGGACACCTAAGCGGAACCGCTATATTTCCTATAAAAAAGGGGAGGAACTCACCATGGAATCTCATTTTCAGTCCCGGCAGACATGGGGGCAGACCTCTTCAGCCTTCATTCTGGCTTTGCTTTTCCCACGCATCCAGTCATCTCCACCATGGATCATCACACACTCCCTATTTGGTAGGCACCATCGTTCTACAAACCAGTCGAAGCATTCTAAGGCTCTTTCACCTGTTCTACGCGAAGAAAAAAAAAAGGGAAAAAAAAGGCGTCCAAGAAGTGTCTGGGTCCGAAGATGGTTCACCTTAGAAAGCAGAAGTAGCGGACTGTAATAAGCAAGCTGATGGTGGAGCTGAGGAACGAAGACCACTCGTGCATTCCAGAACTTCATGAGGATGCTCCAGCCATGTTGAATGGAAGTTGTGGAGCGGCTGAGACCCAGTGTTGGACCAAGCCAGAGCACAATTCCGGCCCAAGCCTGGACCCGGACTCAAGGTGGCACTGACTCTGCGCCACCTGGCCTCAGGGACCACACTACAGGACATGCAGTACACTGGAGGAGTGCCACACAAAACGCATCAACATTGTGTCAGAGAAAGTGGTTGCAGGCGCATCATCGAAGAATACCTGGAGGAGCTCCTCCAGTGCCCTCCACTGAAGAAGGGATTGGAAGAATGTTTGCCAGGGCAGTGGTAATCAGAAGTGGATACTTCCCAACAACACCATTGGGAGCAATAGATGGCAAGCACGTGGCCTGCAAGCTCAGCAAGTCGGGGTCGACGTATTTCAACTACAAGGGCTTCCTTCAGGCATCATCCTCTTTCGCCAATGGTTCGATGGCTGACTACAATTTCCATGTACATCATGCATTCAGGCAACGGTCAGCTTTCAGATGCCCAGATGTTAACAACGCCAGTTCAACCTAGAGGCGCTGGAACGAGTCAATTATCATGGGGCTTCTCACCGACCCCTGCCATACGAGCACACAATAATGTGCCCTACTTATCATCATGGGGATGACGACCTTCTCCCTCAGAACATACCTCATGAAGCCCTACCTTCCAGATGCCTCACCCATGAAGAGAGGATCTTTCAATACAGGCTGTTCCAGGGCAAGGCGGGTGTGAGGGAACGTCTTTGGCATCCCTGGCCAACATGGTTCCAGGTACTTTCCTCACCTACCATGCAGCATCACCAGAGGACAATCGCGCGAGGCAGCATCATGCGCCCAGCTTGTGCATCCTGCATCAATCTCGATGCGGCACCCGTCTACCCAGTGGTGCGGATGCAGAAACAAGGCTCGTGGACCTACAAACAGGCAATGGGGACATGGTCCTGTGTGATTATGGAGGCACAGGACGAAACCGTGGATAGACACTGTGGATGTGCAAGGCCCCAACAGAGCTCACTATGGAGGGAAGAAGCAGCGCAACCTCCTTGAAACACTGGTGCATACTCCCCAGCTGGAGTCAGTGCGGAGTCGGCAAGACAGGATCGTAGGTGCTTAATGGATGCTTCTTCAGCCTGTCTCATCACTGATGAGATTGGCTCATGTATGTTGTGTGCGGACCTACAGAGTGACAGGGCATTTAATAAAGAGGTTGTGTTTATGTTGAAATGTGTGGATCCATATTAGCATTGTTATTGATAATGAGGGCCATATGTGTGGCACCTGGGAGGGTGGACCAATACAGTCCCACTATGCCTTGCACTGGAGGTTTTCTATCCCACAGCTATTACCCATCCCACAGGTATCCTTGCCATCCCACAGCTATTTACCCATTCCAAAGTGTATCCCCATGCGCTATCTCCCAGCTATTACCCATCCCAAAAGGTATCCCTGCCCATCCCAACGCTATTACCCATCCAAAGGTATCCCTGCACCTTCAAACAGCTAATTACCCATCCCAAAGGTATCCCTGCCCATCCCTCTGCTATCTGAACCCATCTCACAAGATCAGGCTTAAACTCATTCTAAAAGTTTCCACCAAGACCTTATTTACTTAAAATAAATGAAGCATAGTATGTGTGAAGCAAGATATTCTTTATTAATAACAAGCTGTAAAGAAAAATGACCCAAGTGTCTTAAGCAAAGATAAAGTCAACAGGTAGCTCACCCAGTCTCTGGCTCTCATTCTGGTCACTCTGAGGGGTGCCAATCTCAGGGTGAAGGGTGCAGGTGCTGTGGAGGTGGCATGCTGCTGGAGTGCTGGTCTAAGGCATACACTGGGGTGCCTGGCCCGAGAGGACAACAGGGCGAAGTTGTGTGGAGGAAGCACTCCAGAGAGCTGGCTTCAGTCCTGTGATTTGAGAGCCTGTGCCTCCAGGCATGGCTTGGGTGTCAGCCCCACAATACCTATGACAGATGTTCTGAGGCCGGGCTTGTGCTGTGGCGGTGGAGGAGGAGCAGTTGTATGGGGATGTCTGGTCTGCAGCTGAGTGAGGTGAGGCGTGGGTGGCATCTGTGGCATAGCGTAGCATCTGTGGCATCGTGGCATCTGTGGTATTGGTGATCGGTGGTGTGGTGGCATCGGGTGGCATCCGTGTATCGTGTTGGCACTGGTGGCATCCGATGTACCTGTGCCTGGACTGGGAAGGGCCTGCCTGTGTTTCTGGAGCCTTGGTAGCCGTAGCCTTGGGTAGGTGAGGGCTTGTGGAAAGCCTTGCTGAAGGTCAGTGACATCACCTGGGTGGGGAGCATGCCTGGACTGGGTGGGAATCGCAGGTTTCAGCTGGTTCTGGAGGGCTTGTGAAAGACCGGTGATCCTCGTCCTTTATCACCTGGACTGTGATTCTGACATGTCCATGAGGTCTGGTTGACCGTAGGTGAGGAAGGGCTTGTGTTTGGAGCAATTGGACGTCGGGTGGTGTACAGCTGAGAGAGGAGATCTACGCTGCTTCTGATGGTACCCTAGCCTCCCATTCCTACACTCCATACCATTGCAGCCCGGACCATGATGGTTGTCCAATTCTGCGTCTGTTCCATTCGTGCTGAGCCAATCCTGATCCAGCAGGCTGGCTCTGCCCCGCTGCTCTCGCTGCTTTTTGTAGAGGTGGAGCTGGGGATGGATTGTGGGTGTTCTCTGTGGAAGTTGCCCTCTCCTTGCTCCCACTGTGGTTCAAGGGCGTCCTCACGTGCTCGCCATGGGGAGCAAGCTGTCGGGGGGGTCTTCCATTGTGGATGTCTCCATATGCCTGGACACAGGAGCTGACTCTTGCCAGAAGAGGGACTTGGCTTTTTTTTGCGGGCTGCTGAAGAGAGGTTGTCAAAGGGGCTTCCTCCTTTGGTGGCGGGATCTCACCCCCCTCCAAGAAGCTGCACTTGGCCATCACATAGGTCTCTTGCGTCCGTCAAGTTGACCGTCGGCCTGGACAGATTTCTTGAGGTGCAGCTTCATACCAGGTTGCATTTGCTTCCAACCAGCCGAGAGCCACCTCTGGAAGTGTAGGCTCCAGCCCTCTGGCCTTATCTCTCCAAGCATCCATGCTTCCTTTTGGTGTCTTGATAGAGCCTTTGTCCCTTCCACCAAAGATACTCATTCTCCCTCAGTCCATTCCAGCACTCATCTCTATGTTCTCTTCAATGGAGATTGCCTCCTCTCGCGTTACGTGTATGCCTCTTCCTCCCTCTGGCAGGCCATCTGGGCCCTCATCAGAGGGCTTCGAGGTTGTAGGGGCTACCTGCTCTCCACCCAGCAGCAGGCAGCAGCAACAACAGATAGCAGCAAAAAGCAGGACCAGCAGGACCAGCAAGCAGTACCGAGCCAGCACACCAAGCACCAGCAGCACCAGCAGGACCATGAGCACCAGGAGCACCAGGAGCACCACAGGACCAGTGCCAGCAGATAAAGCACAGCAGAAGGTCACCAACACCAGTGAGGTGCCAGCAGAGTAACACCAGCAAAAGCAAAGCACCAGAGCAGCGCCAGCAGATAAGCACCAGCAGAGCACCCAGCACCAGGAGCAGCACCAGCAGGAGGTAAGCACCAGCAAGAAGCACCAGCACAGCACAGTAAGCACCAGCAGAAGCACCAGAACCAGGAGCAGTGCCAGCAGGAAGCTCCAGCACCAGAAGAGTCAGCCCCAGCAGCAGAAGCCCCAGAAGCAAGTCAGGCCAGGTAGGTGGAGATGGTGGCGCATGTCCCTTTTGCCAGGGCTGCAGGAGATGTGCAGAGCGCCTTGTTCTCTTCTTCCCCATGGTTGTTCGCTGGCTGGCTGGCTGGCTGCGAGGCTGTGTCTGGCAGCGGTCTTTCCTTGAATGGTGACCTGCTTGCGAGCTGCTTCCTTTTTTTTCACCGGTGGGCGGGGGGGCGGCTGGGCTGACGCAATGCATCTCCCCGCATGCTCAACGTGAATGCTCTGATCTGCTAGGCAATCCGCTGCAATCCGCTAGGCTCCGCTCTGTTCCGCTTCATCCACTTGGATCCGCTCTGCATCACTCCTTCCGCTGCACATCCAGCTTCGCTTTTGCTCCCCGGAAGCCTTGCGGATGTACCATCCGCTCCCATCGCTAGGCCTTCCGTGGAGGCATCCGCTTCCATCCCTGGCTATGTCCTCCCCCCGTCCGTTCCTTTCCGTTGTGTCCACTTCTGGTTATGCAATTCGGGGCACTTTTGGAGAGCGAATTAACAACGGATGAACATTTTCTCATGACCGCTGTGTCCTTTTATACCAAATGTTTTGGCATCCGTGCGGCCAAATGTGACAGGCCCTTAAAGTTTTCACTGTTAATTCCTTTTCACTTCCAGGGGGTCTTCTCTATTTTTCCAGATCCCACCATTTTTGTTTTTTTCCTTCTTTTAAAAGTTTTGAGAATCTAGAAATCTTTATTTATCCTTTTACATTTATTTCAGCTTAAATACCTGTTAATGTCAAAGTGGATTTTTGCCAGTTTCTTGCTTAAATCTCTTAGTTGTCAATATAGGGTAGAAAAGAAAAAAAACCCCAAATCCTTTTCCTTCCCTCTCTCATTCGCCGCTTCAAAGTCTTCTTTGTGAACAATGTTGGTCTTTATAATTCAAATTCCAGGGTACCTTATATTGTTGCTTTTTCAGTTCATCCCGGTCAGCCAAAACTTTCTCCTCTTATCTTCCTCCTGCACATTCTTTTCTGGTCAAGTTCTTCTTTGAGGTGGCCATATTTGAAAACTGCTGCAACCACCTTTGGGAAAGGGAGTAATGGCCAGCTGAGGGGGAGAGATGTGACTCTCCTTGACCCTGCTGGCAGTCTCCCCCCACTTCACCACCTCTACGGGGTGGCTTAACCCTGAAACCAGCCAGCTCAGGGTGCTCCACTGGCGAGCACAGATCAATACTGTGCACAATTGCAGCTTTTGGTCTGTCGTTGAAGAAGCTCAAACCGGCGCAACTAATTTTTTTATCATATGACTATAGGAGAGTTGTAATGACTGTAACTTCATGGAGCACCATTGTAATTTTGAACAGTTACTAAGGGAATTAATTAAGGACTATGCATTGGAGTAAGACAAAGATGTGTGGTGTCCCTCGATTATTTCATGTATTTATGGATAAATGTTTAAGGAATGCTTGTGGTAATGTTATAGGTGTGGGGCTTTGAAATATAAATGCATGTCTACTTATGAACACGGATGATACTGTGTTGTTGGCTGAGAACTGAGTGATTTGCCGCAAATATTCGACTGTGTAATGCATTTGGGAATAAGGATCTGAAAATTAATGTAGTAAACACCAGGGTAGTTTCATTTGACAAAAAAAAAATGGAATGAACTATTGCAAGTTATACATAAATGTAGAAAAAAATCTGGAGAAAGAAGATGACTTTTTGTGCTTTGACAGAATGCTAACTAAAGATGGAGAAATAGATGGGGAATTCTAAAGGTGTGCTGATGCTGGTAAAAAAAAGATAATATGTGAGTATATAGTTTATTGTAAGGAATGAATATTTGAGATATAATAATGATTTAGAATAAGAGAGGGCTTCCACCCAATTTGTTAGTTATAAGTGATAGGTAAGTGGGAAGAAATGTAGAAGTAAGTTAAATGCTGTGGAAATGAGTTATTTAAGAAGTGTTGGTGCTAAAGCAAGAAGAGAGAATATCAAGAATGAATGCATTATAAATAAATGTGAGCTGAATGCAAAGTATAGTGGACAGTTTGAAAAAAAAACACAGAAGAAAGAAATATCAAGAATTAGTGTATTATAAATGAATGTGGACTGAGTGCAAAATTGAGCAGAGTTTGGGGAAAAAAAAGTACACCAAGGTGATTTGGTCCTATACAGAAAATAAATGGAAGATTTAATTGCAAGAAAAAATGAATAGACCAAGAGGAATAGAAAGGTCAATGAGAAAGTTGTGGTTAGATGGTATTGATGAGAATTTCAAGGAGAAATGAGACTTTTGAAGAAAAAGGCAGGAGGGAAGCAGTAGAAATAACAATTTTTGCAAGGGTAGAAGCAGATGGAGAAATGTAATAAATATTATTGCTATAAACAAATTTTATAGCACTATAAAATATAGTGCTACAAATATTATGTCATTATATTTCCTTTTCTTATCTCATGCCTAATTTCTTCAGTTTATTATATCTCTGTAGGTTTGATGGTTTGGGGAGGAACCATCTCTCACTTAATTCTATGCCAAGAATGAGCAGTTGTAAGTGTTTGGATTGGCACATGTGAAGATATTCCATTTTGGACCTTGGATGGGGTTGCATTTTCCCATTCAAAGGTGGTACACAAGTTGGGGATCTTCCTGGATTCACAGCTACTGATGAAAGAGCAAATAGCCAGAAAGGTCTCTATACAATCCCTTGTTGTATTCCCTTTCATAGAGCATGGTGGCCCTTGAGATAGTCACTCACACCCTGGTTTCCTGATAGCCCAATTACTGCAATGCTTTATGCATAGGTCTGTTATTAAAGACCACCTGGAAGTTCTAACTGATCCAGAATTAACAGAAAGGGAAGTGATGGATATCATGCCTCCATATGTCCATGTAACACCTCTGCTTTGTGAGCCATATTGTTTGCCAATTTGCTTCTGGGTGTGATTCAAGGTGATGGTCATTACTTATAAATCCCTAGAATGATATAAGGCCTGGAAGTGTGTCTTCTCTGTACCAACACCTGCTAACTGGAACAAGGTTCTCTCCAAGATCCATTGTCTGCCATTGTTTAGAACAGAGGTCTTCAACCTTGGCAATTTTAAGACTTATGGATTTCAACTCCCAGAATTCTCAGAATTCTTCAACTCTGGGAGTTGAAGCCCACAGGTCTTAAATCTATCAATCAATCATGTTTTCCAAAATAATCCATATTTTACTTGATTTATTTTATGACCATTTCATATTATCATCCCAAATCTATCCTATAATTATATTGTAGTTATGAAAAAATAAAACATCTTTATATATTCCTTGTATTCTAAAAATCTACATATTTCATTACCATATTTTATTGTCTCACCATTGATAAAGTAAATCCCAAATCTTATAAAATTGTTTGTCTAAAGCCCATGTCACACCGCCCAACGGATGCAAAAAGGACACAGCAGACGAGCAAAATGTTCGATCCGTTGTTATCTGCTCTCAAAAGGGGCAAAAATTTGCATAACGGGAGCAGATAACACGGACGCGGGGAGGATGCAGGGCGGATGGAAAACGGATGCGGAATGGAAGCCACTGCTCTGCAATTTTCTTCCATCCTTCTTCAGTGGAGGGGTACTGGAGGAGCTCCTCCTTGTATTCTTCGATGATCGATGATGGCCTGCACCACTTCTCTGACCACAATGCTGATGGTGTTGGATGGCACCTCCAGCCATACTGCATGCTCCTGTAGGAGGTCCCTGAGGCCAGGTGGTGCAGAGTGAGTGCCACCTTGAGCCCAGGTTCCAGGCTGGGCCGGAAGCTGGTGTTTGCCTTGGTCAACCTGGGTGTCAGGGCGGTGCACAACTTCATCAAAACATGGCTGGAGGCATTCTCATGAAATTCTGGAACGCCCGAGTGTCTTCGCTCTGAGCTCCACCATCAGCTTGTTTGTACAGTCCGTCCTCTGCTCCTCTGGCGAACCATCTTCGGATCCAGACTCTTTTTGGGTGGCTCCTTTTCTTCTTGCAGTAGAGTTCACAGAGCCTGCAGATGGCTTTGCACTGTTGCAGAATGATGGTGGCTGCCGAAAGGACTTTGTTGCAATCCCACGGTGGACATGACTGGATGCTGTGGAAGAGGAAGATCCAGATGAAGGCTGCAGAGGTCTGCACCACTGGCCCTTTTTATAGGCAGGAAAGATGTCCCTTTGCATCCTCTAGGGCATCCTCTAGGGATCCTCTAGGCATCCTGCAGACATCCTTAATATCCGAGATAGGTCCCCTCCGTGAATGTTTTTTACGTCTTAAACGTTTTGTTTCCATGCTGCATCCGCTAGGCATCCGTTGTGCATCCGTTCCACGTCCGTTTCCGCTTCCTCCCTGCGTCCGGGCGGATGGAGTTGCGCGGATGTGCAGCGGATGCCTAGCGGATATAGCGGATGCATAACAGATGCATAACGGATGTGTAGCGGATGCGTAGCGGATGCATAACGGACGAACTGGATACATTTTCCACGCAAAAGTTTTAGGCAGCCCAAAAACTTTCTGAGCAGATGAAACATCCTAAACGGATGCTGGACGGATAGAGAGGAAGCAAAACGGAGGCAGTGAGTACATCGTGCGTTTTCGAATGGATGGCAAGGTTTTTTGTCTGTTTTACATCCTCTTTGCATCCGTTGGTTCGGTGTGACATGGGCTTAAGGAAGATACATTTTTGTCATGGCTACATATATAACACAAGACACATTTAAGAATGACCTAATCCTAAAACTGCCAGTTCTACAAGATGTCTCAGTGGCTTTTGATACCACAAACCTTCTGTACCATCTCAAGAGTCCTTATTGAGCTCCATTCAGAAGGTGAGACTGGAGTAGTATAGTTTCATATATAAGTCTTTAATCGGTAATGTCCTACTTTTCCAGCTGTTCTCATCAGAATTTCTGTTGTTAAATTGTGATAATTACAACAGGTTCTATACTTATTTATTGTGCAATCTGTTATTATTTATGGTTTTGTTGCATGGTTTTATTATTGCATTTCTTTATTTTTCTCTTATCAGATGCCCAGAAGTCCCATGACTGGGACAATGGAAGGAAGGAAGGAAGGAAGGAAGGAAGGAAGGAAGGAAGGAAGGAAGGAAGGAAGGAAGGAAGGAAGGAAGGAAGGAANGAAGGAAGGAAGGAAGGAAGGAAGGAAGGAAGGAAGGAAGGAAGGAAGGAAGGAAGGAAGGAAGGAAGGAAGGAAGGAAAGGAATTACTTGCTATTTGCTGCCCGTTTCCAAAATCAAAGTTAGTGTAGAAGTGATCAGGATGTTGTGAGCTCCAGATGGTTTGTAAATAAATGATGGTTGCCAGTTAGGGAGGATATGGGGATGAGTGGTATATGAGAGTGATTTTGGGGCAGCGATGGCTGCTGCCAGAGTGTCTGTATGTAGGTGTTGCAGTGATTCATGCAGGTGATTTTGGGTTTGTGGGTGGCTTCTGCTAAGTGGAGGAGACTTTCCAGAGTGACATTGACCTTTTTTGCCATCTTTCTTTTGACTTTACTTGAGGGAGCTATCAGGGAAGGTCTCAAATTTCAATCACATGATTGTGGGACACTGCAATTGAGAGCAGGTTGCCAAGCACCCAAATTATGGGGGTGATATGGCAGCTGGAACTTTGAAGACTGGTTGTTGGTAACATTGGTTTAATGTCATCACAATTTTCAATGTGGTTGCTAAATGATTGCTAAGTAAGGATTATCTGTATTTGTAAAATGGGCAGATTTTTTTATCCTCAGTTTTCCTCTTTCCCATATGAGGATTTCCTAGATTCTCAGTTTTGCTGAAGTCCAAGCCAGATTTGACAATCACAATCAATCACAAATTATAAACCCCATCTTAAATTTTGTAAGATGAGTGAGTTAATATTAATTGACTTTCATGTGACAGAAATCAACGGCTGAAATTGGGCTGCATTTTTTTCTTCTTCTAATACTTACATACTATTCTTTAATTTTGCAGTTTTGACAACTGAAGGTGTCATCTATATGGGATAATAATGGAAGAAGTATTTTAAGTTTCTTCATTTCTAACTATTTGAAAAATGATATTTAGTTTATCTGTAGGCCTGGAAGAAGGAACAGTCTTCTAAAGGTATTTTTATCTGATTGAAAGTCTTGTTAAGAAGCTACTTTTATTCCAAAAAGGAAATGAGAAAGTGTAAGAGAAATAACTTGATTGCAGTCAATAAATTGGTCTGAAGAGAAATAGAATATGATATAAGTAATGTTTATGTAAACTATGATGGCTGAGGGAATAATATTCACCTATGTGCCTACTTTGGAGTAAGAGCCCAGCATTTAAAACATTAACATATATCTCTTCAAATCTTCCAAGAGTCTCTATTTCTTTTTTAAAAAATTCCATTATATTAAAGGTGGGATGGGAGAAAAACAAACCACAAATTTTCCTTCATGAAACTCCATTTCCCAAAGTAGTATTTAGGAAGTTATCATTTTGATTTGTGAATTGATCTATGTAAATGTTTCTGTGAAATACTCAATAATTTATAAGTGCCATGGTAATATAATGGTTAAGTATTGGACTAGGACTGAGGAAAAGTCTGCTGTAGATGTAAGAAAAAAAAATCAGTGATCAGTGAAATTTGTTTTGCTATTCAGTTGTTGCTCAATTATCATCTGAGATTTCTGTGTTCTAAATTGATGACAGCCTGTTCATATACAGATGTCAAAATAGCCCTTCTTTCCAGATGGCATGGTTCCAGAAATCATTATGTAGTAGCTATGTACACACTGAGAAACAATTCACTGTTGTTTCAGTAATTATCAGATTAATCCAGATATTATTGTTACAGTTACTCAGAATGGGAGTTGAAGTCTGTTCCGTTTGGATAATAAGGTATGTGAGACCGGTATCTCAACAAATAATTCTTTATTTAACTGTATAGTGACTTGTAACGGAACAATTGCCGAAGCCGCAGCAGCCCTTCTTATACTGGCTGCTCGCGGCTTGCGGCCAATGACAGCTCTTTCGAATTCCCGCCATCTGGCAGGCCAATCAGACTGGTGCGTTATTGCCCAATCCGAGAGCGGCCTTTTCGGCCAATCAGTTTTAGCTATTTGGAGTCTTCCAATTTCCATACA
>BHFT01020619.1:0-64506 GCA_004320025.1 Laticauda laticaudata | reverse complement strand
CCCATTGAGTCCCAGCTGATTGGCTGGGTCTCCTTTGGTTGCCCTGCACAGGAGAAGGGAGCTGGAAAGCAGGTTAATGGGCTGGGGAGAGAAGGGGGATTTTGCAGTATCCTTCTCCTGCCACCAAGCCACGCTCACAGAACTGGCAGTAAAAAATGTTGAATCCCCCCACTGACTTATAACCATTTGTTCAGTGACTGTTTGAAGTTACGACGGCATTGAAAAAAGTGATGTAGCACCATTTTTCACACTTACGACCGTTGTAGCCTCCCTGCGGTGATGTGATCAAACTTCAAAAGCTTAGCTGCACATCCATGCTAGTTGCCAAATGCCCAAATTTGGATTGTGTGACAAAGCTGCAACAGTCATAAGTGTGAAAAGCAGTCCTGAGTCCCTTTTTTTTTCAGTGCCATTGTAAGTTTGAATGGTCACTAAACAGATAGCTTTAAGTCGAGGATGATCTGTATACATAGGATTGGACTAATAAATGATCCTTGGAGTGTCTCTTCTAACATCACACTGGCAGTCCTCGACTTACAATAGTTCATTTAGTGACCAAGCGGCACTGAAAAAAGTGACTTATGGTAGTTTTTCACACTTACGACCGTTGCAACATCCCCGCAGTGACATGGTCCAAATTCAGCTGTTTGGCAACTGACTCAGAGTTATGACGGTTGCAGCGTCCCAGGGGGCCACGTGATTTCCCCCATTGCGACCTTCCAACAAGCAAAGTCCACAGGGAAAGCCGGGTTCACTTAACAGCCGTGTTACTCACTTAAAAACTGCAGTGATTCACTTAACAACTGTGGCAAGGAAGGTTGCAAAATGGGGCAAAAGTCACTTCGCTATCTTGCTTAGCCAAGGAAATTTTGTGCTGGTAAAGTCAAGACCTTATTCATTCATATTTCATTCTCCTATTCATTCTCCTATTTTCTCCATCACGACAACCCTGTGATGAGCTTGCCTGAGAGCAACCGGCCTAGCTGTCCTTGAAATTAAAATCTCAAAACACAAAAAAAATTTAAACTAAATGTTGATCCCAGACAGCATATTTGGACACTCATCCATCACTTTTGAAAGACTTTTAAATTTATCTAATCTTGCTTGGAAAGAGCCCCAGGGACGAAATTCCTTATGCAGTAATCCAGAGCAAACTTCCACTAAGAAAAACCAAAAATTGCACAACATTGCTTTTGCAAGACAATCTTCTAAGAGGAGTTGAAATAGTCTCTCGGTCACAAACTTCTGAACTTTAAAAAAAAAAATACCAAAAAAGCCAGATAACAGAGAATCAGAGTTGGAAGGGACCTTGTAGGTCATCTAGACCAACCCCCCACTCAAGCGGGAAACCCTACACCATTTCTGACAAATGGGAGTCCAATCTCTTCTTGAAAGTCTCAAGTGATAGTGCTCCCACAACTTCCAAGGGCAACTTCTGTTCCATGGGTTGATTGTCCTCACTTTCAGAAAGTTTCTCCTTATTTCCAAGTTAAATCTCTCCTTGTTCAGTTTCCATCCATTATTCTTTGTCTGGCCTTCAGGTGCCTTGGAAAATAGCTTGACCCTCCTCCTCCTCTCTGGGGCAGCCCCTCAAATATTGGAAGGCTGCTATCCTGGTCCTTCTCTTCATTAGACTAGCCAGGCCCAATTCCTGTTACTGTTCTTCATATGAACAGAACAGAGTTTTAAGAGGGACCTTGTAGGTCATCTAGTCCAACCCCCTCCACCCAAGCGGGAGACCCTATACCATTTCTGACCAATGGCAGTCCAATCTCTTCTGAAAAGTCTCAAGTGATGCCCTTTCTTATTTTAGCTTTCAAATTTGCAGCAAGATTGGTGTGGCCTTCATAGAAAAGATTGATTTAATCAAAGGATTTTTTTTTTAAAAGTAACCATCAAATACAAGGGGGCCTCAAATTACAACCACAACAGAGTCCAAAATGGATAAGGTTAAGTAAGAAATTTGTGAACCGAGTTTCACCCCATTTTACAACTTGTCTTGCCACGTCCGTTAAGCGAATCCCCGCAGTTCTTAAATTACTCGCATGGTTGTTTAAGTGAATCTGGCTTCTCCATGGATGTTGCTGGTCAGAAGGCTGCAGAAGGGGAATCATGTGACTGTAACTGTCGTAAATGCAAGTCAGCTGTCAAGCATCCAAATGTAAATCATGTGACCATGTAGGGTGGGGAGGGGTCATAAATGTCAGCCTTCAAGACTCTTTTTCCTTTCTCTCACATCTTTTGGCTGCCAGAGTAACAGGGGGAGGGGGAATCAATTGAGCTTTGTGAGGAGGGGAAGTGTGCTGGAAGTTTTAGAGAATGAACTGTATAACTTAGGGAAAACTTTATTGTTTATGCTTACTTGCTTGCTTACTGCGCAACTACAGCTCTTTATCAAATCAGGCCAAGGTCAACGGCCAGATGTCTGCGTCACCACTTGAAGATGCCCCACATGACAAATCCTCAATTGGATGGACAGTTTGAACTATTCTGGGTGGGAACGTTGCCATCACTTTGTATATGTGTTTTTCGCGCATAAATCCTCAGATTTAGAATTGCTTTGATACTACCACTTGATTTCCAGTAAAAGTCCTTTTCTCTATATTAATGGAGTCTAAGAGCGTCTTTTCTTGGATTTTGAATGGAGCACCACCTGACAATAAGTTTGAGAGTCATTTTTTTCAGTGCCGTTGTAATTTTGAACAAACTAAACAAACTGTTATAAGTCAAGGATTACCTGTACAGGTAAGATTTAACTGAAGTAGATGTGAAAATCAGAAAAGTGAACTGTGCATTTATTGGGCTGGTGGTGTGACCTCACCCAGGAAGCCCCAAATGCTCCCAGAAATTTGGTAGGACTGTTTCTGATTCATAGATTTGTTAAAAAGTACCAGCTGCAGTTTATAAAAACTTTATAGCAATAAAATGCATTGGTGGGAAACGGTGCTGACAGCGTAACATGGTTTCTGTTGAACAAAATTGAAACATTCAAGAATGAGCAGAATTTTTTTTTTTTAACAGCAGCTTGGATTGTATTTGCTAAAAACTGGAAAAATGAGAAGATACCATTACAGGAGGAGATCATTAAGAAAATATTGGAATGTNTAGTAATGGAACATGTAGATTCTTAGAAAATAATAAACATATAAAGATGTATTTTTTTCTTTTTTTAATTATATTTACAAAATGATTCTAGGATAGATCTGGGAGGATAATATGAATTGTTATAAAATAAACTAAGTAAAATATGATTATTTTATAAAACATGAATGAATAAAAGTATAGTCAATGATTGATTAATAAAGATATTAATGTATTTGATATTTGATTGAAAGTATGAGAGGATATATAATGTAATTGTAATTGAAGACGACAAAATGGTTGCACAAAATAATATGTAAATCAACTGGCACACTATATGTATATATATGGAAGATGATTTATTTTTATGTTATGTTTGTTTATGTTTGTCTTAAAATCAATAATTTAAAAAAAAATGAGCAGAAAAATTTAAGTACCTTCCTTTGTTGCTACTGCAACCATGCCACGTTGTAAAACTTCAAATAATCAGCATTTTTTCCCCCAAACATTGGCACTTTGAAGAGATAGGGACTTCAATTCCCAGAATTCCACAGCCAACATGCAGTGACTAGGGTATTCTGGGAATTGAAATCCAGCAATTTAGATATTTTATATGCCAGTGTTTGGTCCAGAATTTATAATACAACTACCCTTGTAAAATTTTAGTTGTGATAGTTAAGGAGATTAAGTGAAGATTTTACCTATGGATATGTATACATATATGTTTAAATATATGTGCGTGTTTGTGTGTATGTATATATATATATACACACAATGGCTTCCAAAAAAACAAAATCACCAGCTTGATCCACAAAAACACACCAAGACATAACAGAGACCTAGAAGACTAACGCGAACCTATGGAACAGCCGTCTTGCCCTACATAAGAGAGTACTACAGATAAATCAGTAAGATACTACACAGGCATCACATCAAGACTGCCTTCAAAAACAGACAAAAAAAATAGCAGCCATCCTGAGGAACCCCAAAGACAAAATTGACTGCGAAAACCAAGGCATATACGAAATTCCTGTGCATCATGCCGGCCACATTACATTGGAGCAGACCAAGTAGAAGATAAGTACCCGCCTAGATGAAACACAAAAATGCCATTAAAAAAACTGGAACACACACTCCTCACTAGTCCAACACATGAAAAGCCACAGTCACAGCATCAACTTCAATGGCACCAAAAACCCTAGCCACTATAGAAAACCCCAGCCACAGAATCATCAGAGAAGCCATAGAGATTGAAAAAAGACCTGACAGCATGAATAGAAGAGATGATTCCAGCAGACTGTCAATCATTTGGAAGTCCTGCACTCTCAAATAGAAAGATCTCCCACACCACAAAACAGACAAACACCTGAGCAACAGAACAAACTCCCTTTTGATGCCTCCAACTCAAACACCCCCCCACCAGGCACCCAGGGTGAAACCAGCTTGCTGATGAATAGCAGCCATCCTTTCACACGGAGCCAAGCTGCATCTGAAGCCTCAACACAAGAACAGAGTGTTGCCCAGCCAATCCAAAGCCACAAAACAGACAGAAGAAACCAGAAACACCAATCAATCAAACTCCAAGGTCCAGTGAACACAGACCCAGGCTCCTAGCCAATCAGAATGGACCCAGCCTCGAATTGAAACCAGGAACTAACTCATACAGAAGCCTGATGATGGCAGATGAGATTCTGCTGAAACGTTCTACAACTTTAACAGCCACTACAATGATGTGGGATAATACCTGAGGGAAGCTGAACAGCACACATGTAAGTATCCCGCGAAACGCTTAAAAAAACAACACATATATATTATAATATGTGTGTGTCTATCTATCTATCTATCTATCTATCTATTCTATCTATCTATCTAATCCTATCTATCTATCTATCTATCTATCTGCTATGTACACAGACACGCATATAATATATATATATGTGGCATGTTTGTGTATATATGCTGTTCATTCAGAAGCCTGATGATGGCAGATGAGATTCTGCTGAAACGTTGCTACAACTTTAAAAGCCACACTACAATGATGTGGGGAAATCAAAAAATTTCACACATGTAAGTACCCGCAAAAACTTAAAAACACACACACACACACACACACATATATATATGTGTGTGTGTGTGTGTGTGTGTGTACTCACAACCCTAATTCTGGTCCAAAATTGGCATATAATTTATGTAAATTGCATAAATTGCAGGACTTCAATTCCCAGAATCCCCCAGCCAGCGAAAGGAAGGCAAATTGTGGCTTGGAGGACTCGGAGTTGTAAGCCATCATAGCTAAGGAAATTTAAGTCAAGATTTTACAGGTTATTATATGTATTGTAAACATTGGGCCAAAACTGGCATATAAATCATCTAAATTGTTGGACTTCAACTCTCAGAATTATCCAGTCAGCGTGCAAGAAGACAATTGTGAATTGGTGGGTTCTGTTAGCCATCATTGCTAAGGAAACTAAGCCACAATTTTACAGTGCATTATGTATGTTGGAAATACTGGGCCAAAATTGGCATATAAATCCACTCAATTACAGGACTTTAACTGCCAGAAATCCCCAGCCAGGATGAATGGGAAAGACAAATGTTTTAGTGGATTCTGACTTGTTAGCCATCATAGCTAAGGAGATTAAACCAGCAGGGCAGAGTTCAACAAGCCTTGTTTCTGGCATGTTGGCTGGGGAATTCTGGGAGTTGAACTCCATCCTTCTTAAACTTGCCAAGGTTGGAAATCAGGGTGCTGAATTCTCACCTCCCTTCCTTTCCCATCCTAATTTTGAATTATTTTTACATGTGAATGAGTTTCACCCGAGATTACTTAAGGCCTGATCCAGCAATGTCAGCAGTACAACCTAAGAATGTCACAATGGACATTTGGCATAAGTCAGCTAGTCCCACCTGATCCTACTGGAATTTGTTATTAGAAATAATGCATATTTTTTTTCCACATTTGCAACAGAGACAGCTTATTAGGAGCATTGCACAAACTGTTGCTGGTCTATTCTGAAACTGGGTATGTCTACTTTAATGAAAAGAAGGATCAGAGGTGACATGATAGCAGTCTTCTAATATTTGAGGGACTGCCAACAAAGAAGAGGGGGGCCAAGCTATTCTCCAAAAAGCATTTGAAGGCAGGAAAAGAAACAACAGATCAAAACTAATTGAGGAGGGATGCAACCTGGAATTAAGGAGATTAAACTTCCTAACAATAATGGTATGTAGTATCTCTTGCTAGAGTAGGGGGCTGGACTAGAGGACCTCTCAGGTCCCTTTCCAGCTCTATTTTGATTCTGAAATACCACCAAGGTTCCTTCCAACTCTATTGTTCAATTCAAGAAAGAAAATAAACTGCGGCCTAAAAAAAATTAATGGTAGCATTTTGAATGGATGTTACCTTTCAATACCAAACCATAAAATTCAACTAGGATGCCTTCTGTCCGATCTAAGTGTAGTACATAAAATTATTTACTGCTTTGTCCTATCTGTCAATGAATACTTCAGCTTCAACCACAGCAACAGGAGAGCACACAATAGATACAAACTAGAGGTAAACTGCACCAAACTTGATTGCAGGAAATACGACTTCAGCAACAGAGTGGTCAAAGTCTGGAATCCTCTACCTGACTCTGTGGTTTCTTCCCCCAAAAACTTTAAACTTAGACTGTCTACTACTGACCTCACCCCAATTCCTCAGAGGTAAGGGGCATGCATAAGCATACCAATGTGCCTACCGGTCCTGTCCTATCGTTTCTTTTTATTCGTATCCATTTCATGTATTGATAACCATATTCATACTTATACCTGTTATATAATACTTGCTTGACAAATAAAATAAATAAACTGCCTTTCCTTTCCCCAAAAATATATTAATGCAGGGGTACTTCATTTTTCTTCAGGCTGTGGGCTGCACCAGAAAGAGGAGATGGGACACAGGAGGAAAACTACTCCTGAAATTTGAGGCATGGGTACCTTGTCTGTTTGGAAACAGTTTTCTTAAATTTACAGTCTTTTCAATAAATCAATCATATTTAAAGGTGCATGGGGAAAATAGTTTTTGAAAAAGAAATTAAGCTGTAAACAATGTTTGGGCAGCCTTATCAGCCTAATTTAAAGTTTTATAAGGTAGTTCTAGGCTTTTGACCACAACTGACCACAACATTTCTGTTGTTATGCAAGACAATTTGCTAAGTGAGTTTTCCCCCATTTTACCACCTTTTTTTGCCACACTTGTTCAGTGAATCACTGCAACTGATGTTAGTAAAGGTTTGTTAAGTGAATCTGGCTTCCCCACTGACTTTATCAGAAGGTCATTAAAGGGGATTCATTTGAACCCGGGACACTGCAACCGTCATAAATATGAGTCAGCTGGTAAGCATCTGAATTTTGGTCACAGGGAATTAATGTTGCTAATTTCTGGGCAAGATCTTTTTCATTTGTATATATTTTAATTTTATATTTTAAATGTATAATCGTGTATATATAGTATGCCTTATTTTAATTGTGATGCTTCAGACACAAACAAACTAACCAGTTTGACAGCCTTAGTTTTAAGATATACAGATTTCAGTGCTATACCAGTAGAAGCAGCATGAGTAAGCTACTTTCTGGTAGACTGTTCCTCCAAAGGAGGCTTTCTTAACACCAGGGAGCACCGAAAGCAGCCCGCTTTTAAACTCCCCAATTCACAAGATTGTGTGCTTGTTTGCTATGAGTCAACACCCACTGGAGGACACGTATCAATTCATTCATGCATTAAAAGCGCCAATTTTATCTGTTAAAAGTTTTTTTTTTAAAGACACACGGCTATTATTTAAACAACTTTTTTCAGGCACCGACGGGGGCGATATTTAAAAACTCTGCACGATTTTGGAACCAGGATGAGGATTAACTGACTTAAGCCATGAACAGACCACGAACGGACCCGCGTGGAAATCACAGAGGGAGAGAGGAAAATTTGAGAGAGGGAGAACAAGGGAGAGAAAGAGAGAAAGAGAAAAAGAGCTAGGGAGAGGGAGAAAAATAAAAAGGGACAAGGAGAAACAGGGAAAAGGGGGAGGAAAGAAGAGTGAGAAAGGGAGAGAAAGAGGGAGAAGGGGAACGAGAAGGAAAAAGAGGGAGAAGGAAAAGAGGGGAAAGAGGAGAGAGAAAGAGGGAGGAAAGGGGAGAAAGAAAGTGTAAGAGAGAGAGGGAGAAGGAGAAAGAAAAAGTGAGGTGAAAGAGGGAAAGAGGACAGAGTGGAGAGAGAGAAGGAGAAAAGGGGAGAAAGAAAGCATGAGAGAAAGGGAGAGGGAGAAAGAAAAAGTGAGGTGAAAGAGGGAAGAGGATAGAGAAGAGAGAAAAAGGGAGAAGGAGAAAAGGGGAGAAAGAAAGTGTAAAAGAGATAGGGAGAGGGAGAAAGAAAAGGTGGGATGAAAGGAGAAAGGGGGAGGAAAGAAGAGAGAAAGAGCTAGGGAGGGAAAGAAGGAAAAGGAACGAGAAGGGGGAAAGGGGAGAAGGAGAAAAAGGGAAGAAAGAATGTGTAAAAGGGAGAGGGAGAAAGAAAAAGGTGAAAGGGGGAGGAAAGAGGAGAGAGAAAGAGAGAGGGAGAAGGAGAAAAAGGGAGAAAGAAAGTGTGGAAGAGAGGAAATGAGAATAAAAAGAGAGAGATAGGAAGAGTGAGAAACAGAGAGAAAGAGAACAAGAAAAAGGAAGGAAGGAAGGTGGAGAGAGAAAGAAAGAAAAGAAGGAAGAAAGAAGAAAAAAGAAAGACGCCGTTCTTCCACTTACCCGACCAAAGTAAAGACTCACTTTCACAAATGGCGCAGCCACGCCCCCGCTTCCCGGCTGGGCTCCTTTTATACTCCGGAGTGACTGCCCTTTGTTGCTGGAGGCAATCAGGAGCAAGCAGGCATCACGTGCACGTCGGAATGTGGGCCGGCTCAGAAGTTGGGAAAGGGGGTCGACCTCTTTTCCCGAAGCCTCTCTTTTTGGTTTTTAAGCTAGCTTATAACTCGGTTTCTGAAAGTGGCGGACCGACTCCGTTTTTTCGTGTAAACGGTGCCGGAAAGGGGACAAATTCGGAGCGAACAGCAGGAAAATTGGAAAGTTGGGTTTTTGGGGCAGTGTTTTTACGCCCCCTCCCTCCCCAAGAGGGAAGAAAACTGGCCCTCAGGGTCTTGGGGAGGGGGAATATTAGAGCAAGGGGTCCTTGCTAATCCGGAGTGAATTCGGATTGAAAGATTGTCCGCCCCAAGCTCGGAACACTTCCCCTTTCTCTTTTTTATTTGTTTGTTTGTTTGTTTATTTATTTATTTATTTATTTAGGTCGTGCAAATGTTAATTGATTCCAAGAAAATTAAAACACAAAAGGTCGAAAAAAAGTTTGTTTGTTTTTTTAATTGTATTTTCTCTTATGAATAGGAAAGGAAATTCGGGCGCCTCCGGGGATCTTGCAGTGCGATTCTTTAAAGCTGATTTTTTAAATGAAATAAATCGAATTTATCTCTTGGGTGAGCTTTGTAATGCTGGAAAAAAGAAAATAAAGGCACAGATGTTAAGGCAGATTTACCCGGAAGTAGCTGGGTTTTCTTACAGGATTCCTTTTGTGGCTTGTTTGCAAACCTCCAGAGTGTGTCAATCAGTAAAGAATCATTTTCCAGTAATAATAATAATAATAATAGCTTTCTTAGAAAGTGATTCAGGTCTGTGGTTAATATGTTGCGATGTTCTTTTGGAGCATTGTTTCATTTTTGTAGCATGTTATTTTGGGAACACATGGGAAGTATGCCTGCCTATAGCAAAAGCAGGGACCTATGGATTAAAAATATAGGTAGTCCTCGCTTTATGACCACAATCATCTTTTAACAACCCCATAATCCCTTGCTGGGTGGAGTCTGGGTAACTGAGCAAAGTGTTTTACTGGCCGGATGCCTTTCCTGTAGCCAATGCGGAGTTTTGTTCAGCAAATACATTCTCAGTGCATCCTTATGACTACCATGGAGCCCAAAATTTCTGCTGCTAAGTGAGATGGGTTTAGTGAGTTTTGCTCCATTTTGCAACCTTTCTTTGCCACGGTTGTTAAGTGAATCTGGCTTCCCCATTGCTGGTCAGAAGCTTGCAAAAGAGGATCATGTGATCCTGGGACACTACAACCGTCATAAATATGAGTCAGTTGCCAAGTGTCTGAATTTTGATCATGTGACCATGGAAATACTGTAATGGTCATAAGTGTGAAAAATGGTCGGAAGTCACTTTTTTCAATGTGCTGTTGTAACTTTGAATGGTCACTGAATGAACTGTTGTAACTCAAGGACTACCTGTCATGGAGAGTATGTGGCATACTATTATTGGGGCAGCATCATGGTTTGGGGATCAGTGTCCAGAATCTGCCGGTTTTTCCCTTCAATTTTTAATATTTTGTTTTTCTTTCCAGTTTTTAAAAGTTCACTCAGAATTGGCTGGAGAATTCTGGGAGTTGAAGTCCATAGTTGGTAGCTGGGAGATTCTGGGAGTTGAGATCCATAGCTCCTGGCTAGGGAATTCTGGGAGTTGAAGTCCATAGCTGCTGGCTAGGGAATTCTGGGAGGTGGAAGTCTATAACATCTTAAAGTTGACATAATTGAAAAACACTCTACTAGATGCTTTTAGTCCACTACCTTGGGATCTCCTGGTGATCTCTTTTCCAAGCCCAAAAGTCTGCCTGATGCTACCAATCCCAGCCAATCATCATAGCTGCTCATTTTTATTTAGCACAAAAATCTGCAGGTTGCCCTGAGTTTTTTGGTGCCTTGTGTTCAAAATGGCTGACTAAAAATACTGGCGACGGGGTAGAAATGACTCCATTTTTAAAATGCAGCCAAACATAATGCATAGCATGACTCACCTGAAAGAAAGTAATTAAAACCTTTGAAATAAGGCTGTAAAGATTTTTAAAAAGGCATAGAGGATGAACATAACAACCTCTGCCCAGAAATCAGTCTTGACCAGAGGGACTTTTGGGGGGGAGTCTCTCTTCAGAATCAGGATGAGACACCACCAGATGATCCCACGGTTGTGGCGCTGATTGGGAATTTTTTTAAAAAAGTATTAAAAAGCAACAATAAGTTTTCTGGTGGCTGAATTCATTAAATGGATGTGGGCTCACAAAGTCCGCAAGAGCAGTCTTTGTTCGAAAGAGTTTTATCTGTTTTGTGTTACTTGGGATTAACTTGGGTGCTTCTGTGTATATATATATATTGGCTATCAGCTGATTATTAGGAGGGGTCCCTGGTGGCCTTGGGGGGGTCTCTGAACTATGTGAAACACCTTCAGGGCGTGATAGTGACTCACTTGCCTAAATAAGTAAAGTTCAGCTTTGTCTGGGCTAAAATTCAACCCAGCCTCAAGGTTTGTAACTGCAGGATCGCATTTATATCTAATATATAACCATGCTTCGCTATGAAACTATGTGGTTGAGCTTAGTTTTTGGGAAGGAAAATAAAGGGGAAAAAGTTCTGTCTCTGCCTACATTGGTATTCATTGGTATTCATCTGGCTAGCATCCTGTTAGTGTGTGAGACAGTTGAGAGCTGTTTGGAAACTGAAACAGTATTTGCTGTGTGAGCAAGGAGACAGCAAGGAGCCTGGGCGTGCCTTAGCTCAACTGTTCTGTACTAAAGCTGCTTGGTGCTGTGAAACTGAAGCTCTGCTTGTGTTTTGCATTTGGAAGAGATTTCTTTTCAGGTGGGGAGGGGGAGTAGAACTCCTTAGCATCAGAGCGTGTTAATAATAAATATGATTAATACTCTGATGGTCATTTGGAAAAATCCTTTCTTAGTGAGCACCTAGAAGCCAAGAGGCTCATATGGGCCAAATTTCAAGTTTGTAGGCTTTACAGTTGTAGAGTTTGTGTGATGATGCGTGAGGGGTATTTTGCTTTTATATATATAAATACAAACACTGAAAAAAGTGAGTTTTTCATACTTATGACCACTGCAGCATGCCCATGTTCCCATGATTAAAATTCAGATGCTTGGCCACTGACTCACATTTGTGATCGGTGCAGTGTCCCTGGAGTCACTTTTGTGGCCTTCTGGCAAGCAGAGTCCATGGGGAAGCCAGATTCACTTAACAACCATGTTACTACCGTAACAACTGCAGGGATTCACTTAACAAAACTGGCAAGACAGTTTGGAAAATGGAGCAAAACTCAACTTAAAAAAATTCTCACTTAGCAACAAAAACGTTGGGCTCCCTTGTGGTTGTAGGTTGAGGACTAATATACAGGTAGTCCTCAACTTAACAACCATTCATTTAGTGACTGAAGTTACGGTACTGGAAAAGTGACAATTTTTCAAACTTATGAATATTTCAGCATCCCTATGGTCACGTGATGGAAATTTGGACATTTGGCAACTGGCATGTACTTATGATGGTTGCAGTGTCCTGGGTCACATGATCTACTTTTACGATCTTCTGAGAAGGAAAGTCCATGGAAAGCCAGATTCACTTAATAACCGTGTCACTAACTTAACCACTGCCAGGATTCAATGGTGGCAAGAAAAATAATAAATCGGGCCAAGCAAATGTCTCACTTAATAACAAAAATTTGGAGCTCAGTTGTGGTCATAAATCGAGGATTACCTGTATTTAATCTTTTTTTTAAAAAAATTACAATTTTTATATATAATTTTTGTAATTTTTACAGCTAATANCACACAAACATTTACCATTAAATATACAATATAGAGAAAGTCTGTTGAACTCAGATGGGCTCATTTCTGAGTAAGAGTGAACAGAATTTCTCTTATTTAGCAATATATAGTATTTTATTATGAATACAAGTTGATTGTTCTTTTAATTCTGCCCAATAGCTTGTTGGAAGAATTATCCTTCTGGGTTCAAGCTCCAAGTGGGGAAGAAAGACACCGGAAACACAGAGGCTGTTTGGAAAGGTGGTTTAATGGTGGACAGGACCACATGGCTTGGAGCTCCAAAGTGAAAAGGATGATCACATGCTTCAAGGTGAAAGGAGAATGGAGGACCAAGATGCTGAGAGACCTTTATATAGCCTCTGTTGGGACCCACCTTAGTGGTCCTGTGCAAGAAATGTATCCCATTGGCTCTCAGACTCCCAGGGGCAGGGGTCTTAACTATGTAAGGCTTTTTCTGAACCACATGGCTTCACCTGAGTGCTGGCTGATGCAATCTTCCCAGGCCAGGTGGTGAGATGGACCTTTGTTATGTAGAATATTCTGGCCTAGGCCTTAATGGTCCATTAGCAAAGGGTGTTTTTTTTTGCTGAATTTCTACCTCTCTGAGGTGAGTTTCTGCTTCTGAGTTTCTACTTTTTTTAGGGGAAATATTCTGCCTTTTTAATATTTCCCAGGATATTTCATTTTTCTAGAAGTGGGCTGGGTGTTAACTTCCTGCAAGCTGATATGCAACTCCTGCACACAATTAATCAGTAAGAGAAAGGGATATTTCCTTCCTGGACACCTTATCAATGTAATTAATATTTTTTTAAAAAAATCAAATTTTTCTTCCCCATTTCAGTAATTAAATCCAGTAGTTTTTGTATAGTAATTAGATCTGTTAAGTTCAGGAGGAGCAGATGAAATGGCATTTGATAAAACAGAGGCAAGATATGTAGAAATATTTATCAATTTTATATAACATTAACATCAAAAAGTGATACTGGCATTTTAAAAATGCTAGATACAATTAATACTTTAATTCAGCACTTCATAAATCAAGCGAGCAAAAACTTTGTTCATAATTTCCCAGACTTTAAAAATAAATCCTAAAAGCGCGAGAAACGATCTTTATTTGGCAGAAAGAATAAAGCCTTTTAATTACAAAACCATCAAGTTTGCCCACATTGCCCATAATGCTTGGCTTCTAGCCCTTCCTCGTGCGCGTGCGCACTCATAGGGCTTTTATGCGCTTGCGCAGAGCCATCTCAAGTGCTAAGTTTCTCGCGAGCGCAGAAGGTTCCCCTTTCGTTCCTCTGAGGGAGGTGAGAGGCCTTGTCCGTGTCTTCCGCATGCGCAGTGAAGAGCTCGACTCAGTGGCCGTCGAGGGTTATTACAGGCGTCGTGGTGACTTTGCCGTTTTGAAGAATTAGCGCATGCGTATATTTTCGATCTCTGTAGTATTGGTAGGTTCGAGTCCCGTCTTCCCCCCCAAAATGTTTTCCGTGGTTGCATCAGAAGCAAAATGTTAGGAAAAAGTGGCAGTAGAGATTATTGCTACTTTTATTAAGAATCTCCATAAGTTTTATTAATATTAATAATAACCAAAGAAATACTGTTATTAATAATAGCAATGTCCCTTTGGTTATTGGCCAAGCATAATTAATTTTAAAAATTCTTATTCTAATCTAAAACAAGAAAAAGGCAAGGAGGAAGACACAGTTGCCTTTTTTTTATAGGATGACCTCTATGCAACATCATCATAGTTTGAATTAACCCAGGTGCCTGAGTAAATCATGATTCCTATGCTAGACACTAACCACACTAGCTAATTTATCCAACATCTAAATAAGCCAGGATCAGGCCTCTTGGCTAAATGATTTGATCTGATACCTGATAATGTGGATGCAATGAATGAATGGCAAAAAAATGGGTCTTTCTCCCTTCTCCAAACCAGGCAATTGAATGTATGCAATGTTTCTTTTCCTTCCCTCCATCCTTTCCCCTTCTCCTCTTCCCTTTTCCTTTTTATTCCCTTTTCTTCCTCTTTCTGCCATCTTTCTTCCCTCCCTCCATGCTTCCTCTCCCTTTGGTCCTTCCTTTCCCCTTTTGTCCTTATTCTTTCCTTTTCTTACTTTTCCACATTCTTCCATCTTTCTTCTCTTCCTCCTGTTCTCCCTCATTCTTTCCTTTCCTTTCCCATTTCTTTCCTTCCTTTCCTTTCCTTTCTCTTCCTTTCCTTTCCCCTTCCCTTCCTTTGCCTTTCCCTCCTTCCCTTTCCCTTTCCCTTCCTCGTTCCCTTTTTTTTCTACCTGGTTTTCTCTCGGTCCCTCCTCTTCTGGACCGGTTTTTTTTTTCCTTTCCTTTTTCCTTTCCTTTCCTTTTTTTCTGTGAGGTGGAAGCAGAGAAAAAAAACCACCAAAAAAGATTCGTTGATCCAAGGAAAACAAGGTTTTATTCACGTGTCTGCAGAGACGGGTCCCCTCAGGCATTTGAAGGAACCCAGAGCAAAATTCAGGCAGCATTTTTATACCCTAACTGTCCGTCCCCTCGTAGGAGGGCTTGGCTCACATTCTTTCTGTGTTTCAAATTGACACATATATTTCAAAGGTTTATGCTGACTCCCTATCTAACAAAAGCAGTTACACGGTTTCTGACATCGCAGCACTTTATTACAGTTCCCCGTTGTCTAGCCTTATCTTGTTTTTTTCTCTTTGTCACAAACTGGAACACTTCTTATTTAGGAGAGCTACTGAGTTTGAGGACACACTTCCTTATTCAATTCAATGGGCCATCCAACATGCCTTCGGTCTCTCTCACACTTTCTTTTCCTTCCCTTTCCTTCCTTTTCCTTCCTTTCCCTTTCCTTTCCTTCCCTTCCCTTCCCTTCCTTTCCTTTCCTTTCCCTTTTTCCCTTTCCTTTTCCTTCCTTTCCCTTTCCTTTCCTTTCCTTCCTTCCTTTCCTTTCCTTTCCCTTCCCTTCTTCCCTTCTCTTCTTTGGCATATCATCTCTCTCTTTTCCTTCCTTTCCCTTCCCTTCCCTTCCTCTTGCTGTTGGAATGAATCATGCTGGAGACTCTTGAAAATTTTAGCAAAAGAGCAAAAGTGCTTCTCATCCACACAAGGGTCAACATGTAAGACAGCTTTGAAAATGAACTATTTATTTGTATTTCACTTTTGTTATTTTTATAAACAACCCAAGGTGGCGAACATATCCAACACACCTTCCTATTTTCTCCCCAATAACAACTTTGGACTGAGAGAGAGGGACTGGCCCAAAGTTCCCCAGTTGCCTTTCATGGCTAAGGCAGAACTAATCATTTCCCGGTGATCGGACCAATCATCCAGCTCTCTCATGTCCAATTCAGGACTACAACTCCCACTCTCCTAGTGATTGTCCCATTTACCCAACTGGCTTTCATGCTAAGACAAAATTAGAAATCTTGTCTCTCCTGGTGACTGCCCCAAAGTCACCTAGCTGCTTCTCAAGCCTAAGGCAGGACTATAACTCCCAGTCTCCCACTTTCTAACCTTCACCACTAGGCCAAACTGTTGGCCTATTTGATTCCACCCCACTGGTGGGATTCAAATTTTGCTACTGGTTCTGTGGGTGTGGCTTGGTGGGTGTGGCAGAAGGATATACTGCAAAATCCCCATTTCCTCCCCACCCCACTAACCTGCTTTCCAGCTCGGTTCTCCTGTGAGGGGCAACCAAAGGAGACCCAGCTGATCAACTGGGACTCAATGGGAGGCAGAGAATAGATGGGGTTGGTGGGGCCAGTCAGAGGTGGGATTTGCCCATTCTCCAAACTACTCAATTTCCACTACCGGATCCTGCTGAATAGTACCTATGTTTCCACTTCTAGGATTATCAGTTCAGACATTGTGCTGAACTTTGGAATAATCTTTTCCTGATCAGGATCTCCCAGAGTGGGTCTATTTCTCTTCTTTTTATTTTTCTTCCGTCCCTCATTCTTTCTCCTTCTTGACCTACCATTTTCTACCTCTTTTGCATTCAGCAAGGGGACAAAGCCATTTCTGCCCAGCTCTGCATTTTTGAAGATGTCGGGTTATTCTTTATCGTATTCATTTACTGAAGAATATTGGAATATTATTCATACGTCACTGTATATACCATATTGGAGGCATTCATCACATCCATAAATACGTTCTTGAAGGGACTGGAAATTGGTTGTACATGTATATGAAATTCTGTGGGAATATTTCCAAATACTTTTTCTCCTATGGCTGATTTTTTTTGTTTTAAGTTGCAGAGATTTATGCCTTGTATTTACCTCAGCCCTGATACACAGTTTTAACTACAGGTAGGAAGACCATATCTAGAGTCCTGCATCCAGTTTTGGTCACCACACTATAAAAAGATGTTGAGACTTTAAAGTGCAGAGAAGAGCAACCAGGATGATGAGGGGACTGGAGACGAAAACATTGATAAATGGTTACAGGAGCTGGGCCTGGCTAGTCTAGGGAAGAGAAGGACCAGGGGAGACAGGAGAGCATCTTCCAATATTTGGGGGGCTGCCACAGAGAGGAGGAAGGGGGTCAAGCTATTTTCTAAAGTGCCTCTAGGCCAGACAAGGAATAATGGATGGAAACTGATCCAGGAGAGATTCAATCTGGAAATACAGTGAGAATAATCAACCCATGGAACAGAAGTTGCCCAGGAAGTTGTGGGAGCTTCGTCACTTGAGATCTTCAAGAAGAGACTGGACTGCCATCTGTCAGAAATGGTGTAGGGTCTCCCGCTTGGGCAGGGGGTTGGACTAGATGACCTACAAGGTCCCTTCCAACTCTGATTATCTGTTATTTAATTCTTGACTTATAACAGTTCATTTAGGCACTCAAAAAGTGACAGGATCATTTTTCACACTTACCGACAATTGCAGCATTCCCTGTGGTCTCCAGTCAAGGCTTGACAACTGACTCACATTTGTGATGGTCGCAGTGTCCCGGGGTCATGTGATCCCCTCTTTTGCAAACCCCTAACAAGCCAAGTCAATAGGAGGAAAGACAGGCTTGCTTAACGACCTCATGGTTCACTTAACAACCACAGCAGATTGCTTCGACACTGTGACCAAAAAAACCCCGGTTGTAAACGGGGCGCAATTTACACAATGGCCTTGCTTCGCACCAGAAATTTTGGCTCACTTCTGACCCTGTTATAACCCAGTTCTCCAAACACGACAAAACCTCTGAAGTAAACTCAAAATATTCCTTTATTAGGAATGCCGGCAACCCTGGCAAAAACTTTCTCTCTTACTTCAGGCTAAGAAGTCCATCCGGTCGAAAGATGAATAGTTGTCTGCCACATCTATTCATCTCCGCTCCCTGCCTTTTGTCCCCAGAGCTAGGGTGGGGCTTTGCTAGCAGCGGTGGCTCTTCCGTCCCAAGGACCGGCCTATAGATCTCCACTGCTTTCCTCTCCTCTGCCTCCTATGCATCCATGCGTCAGGCAATGGACCCAGCAGTTCCTCCTCTTCCTCATCAGCCATCTCCAGACCTGGGGGCTGACTCGCCATCTGAGGACTGGCGGACGGCCCAGGCTCTGCACCTCTCTCTCTGTGCCAGCTCTATTCCCACTTCCTCCTCGGAGCTCTCAGGTTGCCCTGATGCTGACCATGACTCCCACGCCACTTCCTCCTTGTCTGATTCGGCTGCTGGAGTGGTCGGCGGCCCACAACAGGTCCTAAATCAGGGTAGCTAACCTTTTTGGGTTCCTGTGCCAAAAATTGTGCGTGTGCTTGCAAGTTCCTGCTCACCTGTCAGCAGCCAGAAGGCAATGTGCCTCCCCCAGGCCCCCTATGCATGCGTGTGCAATCCCCCACCTACCCACCCACTTATCTGAACTGCGCCTCATGGCTGATTTTCGTCCAGTTTGAGGCCTTTTTCAGCCTTCCAAAGGCTTGAGGAAGGCTTCTGCAGGATTTTTAGGCTGAAAAACTATCCCTGTTTCATCACTTCCTGTTTTTTGAAAATACCGGAAATGATGAAACGGAGCTAGTTTTCAGCCTACAAAACTGGTAGAAGCCTGCAGAAGCCTTCCTCAAGCCTTTGGGAGGCCAAAAAGGCCTCAAACCAGCCAAAAATCAGCTGTGAGGCATGCACATGCCCAGTGAGGTAAGTTTGCCTGCAGCTCGCGTGCTGGCACTAATGGTTTTGCATGCCATCTGTGGCATGCATGCCATAGGTTCACCATCACAGTCCTAAGTAAACTTGGGAGGGGTACCCAAAGATCATCTAACCCCACCCCCGATAATGGGTCTGAAAAGCTAACTAAGCCGCCCTCAAGGGATGCTTGCCTATATACAGCCAGAACTTTTGCATGCGTTCAGTGCCCCACCATTAAAAACAAACCATTCGGCAGGATGATGGGTCGCTGTGAATTTTTGGTCTTGTATTCCTTGCCTCCTTCTGAACTCGGAAAAATGAGACCACAAGGAAAGCTCAAGGCTGCAGGTGAGACTGATTTCTTCTATAAACATGGGGAAAAAAGCTAACAAAATCTTTTAACATTTGAGAAGAGACTTTTAATGCCCCCTTGCTTGGCCTCAGTCAAGATCCAGTTGGAAGAAAACCCGTTTATTTGATTCAATAGGGTGGTTCTGTAGGGGTGTCTACAGGAGAGGGTACAGGAGAACTTCTCGTCATGACCATAATTTGTTCCCTAACTTTGGTCACATCCTGAACCTAATTTTGGAAATTTGGCACCTACAAAAAAGAAAAAATGGCACGGAAGGAGAAATTGGCCTCAAAAAACAATAAAAATTGTGAATGTTTTGATCAGAACCCGATTTGGTCTCGGTCAGAAGCATTAGTTACCAGAGATTCTACTCTATATTGAAAAAAACTAAGATGGCCGGCCAATCCGGCATGTTTTGAACCCACAGCTCTTTTATAAAACAAACATTCAAGGCACCATCATGGTTATTTGGATCTTCCCACTGACACGGTAAGCTAAGCTTGTGGTATTTCTTAAACCTCAGCCTCTGTCAGATGGGTGGATCTTCAACTCCCAGAATTCCCCGCTGGCTGGGGAATTCTGGGAGTTGAAATCCACCTACAGGTAGTCCTCAACTTACAACAGTTCATTTAAGGGACTGTTCCAACAGTACCAGAAAAATGTGTCTTATGACCGTTTTTCACCCCTATGACTGTGGCAGCATCCCCATGGCCACGTGATCAAAATTCAGACACTTGGCAACTGTTTCATACTTATGACCATTGCAGTGTCCCCGGGAGGGGGCGTGATCCTCTTTTGCGAACTTCCGACAAGCAAACTCAACAGGGAAACTGGATTCACTTAACGCCTGTGTTACTAATTTAACGACCACACTGATTCAATGAACAAATATGGACAAGAAAAATCATAAACACACTGAACAAATTTCTCACTTAGCAACATGCATTCAGGACTCCATTATGGTTGAATGGCGAGGACTACCTGCATCTGAAAGGGACTGAAGTGGAGAAAATCTCTTCTAAAGGCACAACTGAGAGCAGATAAGGCAATCTGTCTGAAAAGTCAACATTCCTGATAAAATTCTGTATATTTTTTTAGTTTGTCAGCCATTCGCAAGGCAGTTCTAAGTGTTTGCAGCAGTGAGTGGGATTCTACCGGTTCGCACCGGTTCACTCAAACTGGTAGTAAAAAATGCTACTGTTCGGGCGAACCAATAGTAAAAAAAACAGGTACTGGTTTGGCTGAACCGGTTCTTTCTTTCCTTTTCTTTTTCTTCTCCTTCTGATGATCAGCTGTTCTAATGATCTGCTGTTCCGACATTCCCCTCACTGTCTTTCTGCTTCGCCCAGGAGGCTTCCCTGAGTCCCAGGAGACAAAAAGGGGCTGTAGGGCTCCATACTCGACGAGGCCCGCCAGTCATACAAGAATAAAAGATACTAATCGGGGATCCCTCCCACCAGTGACAAAGTGGATGTGGAATAGGGATTCTTCGCACTGCTACCTGGGAGGGGGAGGCTGAATGGGAATTCCCAGATGACATGGCTGGGGCGCTCCGCTATAGTGCGGGAAGGGAGGGATTTATGCATTGGGGTGCTTACAGGGTGTTCAGGGAAGTAGAGGGGATCGGTGATAAGGAGGGTGCAAAGAGTTCGAAGCTATGGCATGGGAGTACAGCCTAAGTAACTATTTAGCTGTATTAGGAAATGTCAAATACATGGGTAATTAGAATAGGGCGNGTAACTATTTAGCTGTATTAGGAAACGTCAAATACATGGGTAATTAGAATAGGGCGGCCTACAGGAGGTAGCTATGATTAGATGGGTGGGGTTATGCTATAAAGAGCGCACCAGCCACGGGAAGGCAAACGCTCCCGGCGCTAACCGAGATTGGAATTCAAGCCGGCATCGCCAGATGGGATGTGCGTTACTTGTACAAATAAATGACGTGCATACATCAATGTTTGTTGGTCTGTATCTTGGGAATATGAATATTTTGGAAGTACTGGCTGACGGGCGCCCGGGAGTGTGTGTGTGTGTGCTGCCAAAAAAAGAAAAAGGCCACGCCCACCCAGTCAGATGGCCACACCCAACTAGACCCTCTCACCTTGAAGCACCCCCGCTGCACTCAAAAATGGCTGCCCAAGAGACTTCCCTGAGGCCCGGGAGGTCAAAAAAAAAAAAGGAGTGCAGGGGGATAGGTGGGTGTTACAAAAAAGAAGCCACGGCCACCCAGTCACATGGCCACAACCACCCAGCCACGCCCACAGAAACGGTAGTTTAAAATATTTGCATCCCGCTCCTGGTTTGCAGGAGCCGTTTTGAACCCCGTCTCCTTCAGTTCTTTAAATTAGAGTTTCCTTCTGCTCTTTTCTTGCAGAAAGTTTGGGTCGTGGGGGATCTTCTCCTTCCTCGTTGCCCTCCATGCTAGAGCTGTAAGGCAGTTCCACCAAGATGGGGGCGAATGGCCCCACCACCCAAGGCAGGGGGACGTTCTGCACCACGTAGTCCACGACCTCGTCCACCGAACCCCAGGCTTTGACGATCCGTTGACAGTTCTGAGCCAAGGTGGTGAACGGCACCTCCTGGAAGGAACCGGCGGCCAAGAAGGATCCGTTGAGGTCTTCCATCATGTGCCAGATCAGCTTGGCTTTGTCTTGGAGGCCGGTGGGCAACCCCCGGAGCTGAGACACAAAGGTCAGATAGGAAAGCTGCAGCTGTCGAGTCAGTCCACGAAACATGGCCATCGCCCGGGACTCGACCTAGAAAATAACACCCAAAAAAGTGCTTAGGAAATCAGAGGAAAAGATGCCCTAGAAAGTTTTGAATTTAAAAAAAAAAGTTTAGCCCTTTAAAAAAAGGGTGGAAAAAAGGAAAGGAAAAAAGGAGAGGTTTCCCCCATCCTCTCAATAAGGCCAAGGGATTTGAAAGAATAGAACAGAAACGAGAATGGAACAGAATAATTGGAACTGTTTAGTAAACATATAGAATAGAAATAATAGGTAGTATAGAAATAATAATAGAATAGGGATAAAATAGGAATGAATAAGGAATAGACTGGAATAGAAAGAAATAATACAGAAATAAATAGAACAGAATATAATAAGAATAGGATAGAATAGAAAATATGGAATGGATGGAATAGAATAAGAGCAGAATAGAAATAGAAAGAGGAGAAGAAGGAGAAAGAGGAGGAATAGAATAAATAGAAAAAGGAGAACAGAAACAGATATAAGACAAGGAAGAGAAGAGAAGGAGGAGAAGGAGAAAGAGAAGAGAATTGAAAGAGAAAATAGAAATAGAAAAGAAAAGAGAAAGGAGAAGGAGAAAGAGAGTAGAGGATAGAATAGAATAAGAATAGAATAGAATTCTCTTATTGGCCAACTGTGGTCAGACACCAACAAGGAATTTGTCTTCAGTGCATAAACTCTCAGTGTACACAAAAGGTATAAATAAACTCTGATTATAATCATTCATCATCGAATCATAAGATACCATACTTAGTAATAGTTATAGAGATACTAAGTAAGCAATCGAAAACAGGAAGTATAATATACAAATCAATAACAGAATACAAGCGTACAAGCACTATATAGTGGAACAAGACGAAGATAGGAGATAGGTAGAGCTAGAGGCTCAGGAGGTACCGAGAGAATAGAATAGAATAGAATAGAATAGAACAGAATCAATTCTTTATTAGCCAAGTGTGACTGGACACACAAGGAATTTATCTTCAGTGGATAAGCTCTCAAGTGTACATATGTGATGATGAATCATGATCAGAGTCCTCATAAATACAGTACATTCATCATGAATCGTAAGAGACCACACTTGGTTATAGTCATAGGATACTAAATAAGCAACCAACATAAACCATACTAGGAAACGTAAATAAAACAATATAAATCATAAAGATACAAGCAACAAGGTTATAGTCATAAGTGCAAAAGGATGTAAGTTATGGGAAAGATGAGAAGAAAACAGTAATATGGTCTTAGTAAATAGTTTGACAGTGTTGTGGGAATTTGTTTTTTAGCAGAGGGTTGGCACGTGGGGAAAAACTGTCCTTGTTGTCTAGTTGTTCTGGTGTGCAATGTCCCATAACCTTGTTAATAAAATTGTGACAGTTTGCAAAGGTTATTATTAGGGGCAAAGAGGAAGACATACTACTGTATTTCCACAGCCAGGAAGATAAAAAAGCAGGGATTGATAAATCGATTTAATAGTTTTATTCAAAGAGGAAAATATATTTTCATTGGGATATCCCTTCTGGATTTTGTGCTTGTGATGAAAAAAACTAATGAAACTTTGGTTTTGTTGAGCAGAAAGATTTGTAATTGTCGAACAAATAGTAGTTATATAGTTAAGTCGAGTGTGTTTATCTTGTATTGTGCTAAGGAGTCAGAAGTCATTCTTTCTCTCTCTCTCTCTCTCTCTCTCTCTCTCTCTCTCTCTCTCTTTCTTTTCTTTCTTTCTTTCCTTCCTTTCCTTTCTTTTCTTTCTTTTTCCTTGTGTCAACTCATAAAATATTTCTATGGTCTTTTAGAATTGCCAACAAACAGGGAGGGGGGAGCAGTGCCGCAGCTTTAGAAACCGAAACTGCATTCCATAAATGTTTTCAGAGATTGTAACTAGGTGACTGAAATTTCTGCAGGGCAAAATTCTAACTGGAGAGCTTGGTTGATGACTCTGGGCTATGGATGTGTCCCATTGGAGAATATCCACCCAGGGGGTGGGGTAAAACCAGGGTCAAGGGTGACAATGAATTATGTGTCTCAGAGTCAGCTACACTCAAGCAGTGCCAGACCTTTTAATTCCCAATAAATCCTTTTGAGGTTTTGGAAGTTTGGCTTCAGACTCATGATTTAAATGGGGGTAACTGCCAGCACCCGGATAACCTTGTATCTCATGTCCCCTTTTCCTGCTCCTTTTCCTTTCCCTTTCCTTTCATAAATTCATATTTATGATGGTTTCAGTGTCCTGGAATCAATTAGTGATTGATTCACTTAGTGACTGAAATCCTGATTCCAGGTGTGGCCATAAATCAAATCAAAACAAATAAAATAAATAATAAACTAAAAGATAAAATAAAATAATAAAACAAAACAAACTAATAAAATAAAACAATAAAAGTAAAAACTAAAATAAAATAAAATAATGAATTCATAAAAATCAAAAACTAAAGTAAAATAAATAAGAATAAACAAAAATAATAAAATAATAAAACAAACAAAATAAACAATAAAATAATAAAACAAAATAAAATAATAAAATAATAAACAATAAAATAAATAAAATAAATGAATAAAAACAAAAAAAAATAATAAACTAAAAATNTAAAATAAATAAAATAAATGAATAAAAACAAAAATAAATAATAAACTAAAAATAAAAATAAAAACTAAAATAAAACAAAACAAAAAAATAAAATAGTAAAACAAAAAAACCCTAAAATAAAATAAATAAAATAAATTAACAAAACAAAGTAAAATAAATCATAATAAACTAATGAAATAAAAAATAAAACAAATAAAAAATAAAACAAAATAAACTCATAAACTAATAAATAAAACAAAACAAAATGAAAAATAAAATAAAAGTAATAAATGTAAAATAAATAAAATAATAAAACAAAACAAATAAAAGAAAATAATAAAAAATAAAGTAAAGTAATAAAAATAAAATAATAAAAAATAAAAGGATTGAATCTGGACCCAAGCAGGTCATAAAAAACGACAAAGCTACCTCTGTCTGTGCTGAGGAATCCAGTGGCCTGCAGTTCCCAGGATGCCTCTGGCTCCAGACCAGCCACATCTGATGTAGCTTCTCCTGGCTATTCTCCAGTGTCTGGTCCACCCCATGTCTGACATGTTGAATCTAACAAAGGGCAAAAAGCAGAGAGATGGGAGAAGTTGCCCCAAAAGGTTATTTTTTACCAAAAATCTCCTGCCTTCCAGCATGCATAGTTGTACCTACACAGTGCAAAATCCTGACCAATGGGCATTGACACATCCTAGCCTTCATTTTTCAAAGTCGGCAGCTTTAAGATGCATGGACTTCAACTCCCAGGATTCCCCACCCCAGCTCAGCTGGGGATTTCTGGGAGTTGAAGTCCTCGCATGTCGTAAAATTGGGTGCAAATCACTTACCAACCGCTTTGCTTAGCAATGCAAATTGTGATTGTAGGTTGGACTATTTTACCTGCTCTCTGACATCACTGCAAGTCAGCCAATGGGAGTTAAGCAAGCATTTCGACTGCTAAGAAGCACGCGCACCGAGATGTAAACATTCAGGCAGAATAGTTGGAAGGGACCTTGGAGGTCTTCTAGTCCAACCCTGTTTAAGCAGGACACCCCATACCATTTCAGACAAAGGGCTGTCCAGTCTCTTCTTAAAAAACCTCCAGTGATGGATGGAGCACCCACAACTTCTGAAGGCAAGCTTTTCCATTGATTAATTTGTCTGAGATTATAGTATAACAGAATAACAGAGTCAGAAGGGAGCTGTCAGGCGGAGCTCCATTCAAAATCCAGGAAAGAAATACTTAGACTCTTTAGTTTAGAGAAAAGATATCTTTTACTGAAAGTGAAGTGGTAGCAACCAAAGAATTCTGAATCTGAGAAATTAGGCGGCGCAATTCACATATACAAAGTGATGGAAATGTTCCCACCCCCCAATAGTTCAAATGACATCCAATTAGAAGTTGTGATATGATCATGTGGGCATCTTCAGGTGATGATGAGGTCTCTGTCCGTTGACCTTGCATATTTTGATAAGGGGTTGCAGTTGCGCAGAGAAAAGAAAGCGAAGCGAGAAATAGAAACCTAACTCTAGCTTATGCTCCCCCCTCCATTTATACAACAGATGAAAGTAATACCTCAGCTCACTTCCCCAACTTATTTCTATCTCCCCTCTCCCCCCTCCTGTTACACATGGCAGTCGAAAAGATGCAAAAATAGCAGAAGATCTTGAAGGCTGACAGGAGCTTGGCGAGTGTCATGTCCCTGTTGCAGACTGACTCTGAGGGAGAGGAGGAACAGCCGACAGGGAGTGGAGGTGTGGCTCTGGAGGTTGGGGAGGAGGCTGGGGAAGGGCAGAGGCGGCTGAGCAGTCAGACCCAAACCCATCCCTTCTCCATCCTAGGGCACGCAGGGAGGAGAGGATCAGGGAGAGACATGGTCTACTGGGGAAGACAGGGCCTTGATCCTCTTCATGGCTGCAGCTGTGACAACTGGATAAGAGGAGGGACATGTGTATGGACCAGTGCTGGAAACAAAGCATGGCAATATCTCAAGTTTATTGTTCCTCTCTGAGTTTGGCATCCTTCCCAGTGTGTGTTCTGATATCTGTGGATGTCTTCAAGCCCTGGTTTGGGTTGGTTTTTTTTACTCTTTATAATTTAAATGGCATTTCCTCCTTCCTGTAACTGCTTGTGGGGGAGTTTTTTGTCTCTAGTGAAGGATATTTGGAGCTTTGAAGCAAAGTGAAGGAATAAAAGGGGCTTCACCTGTGATTGTGTTTATTTTGTATGCCACCCTGGGTCATCAAAGTGGGCATCTAGTCCAACCCCCTGCTTAAGCAGGAGACCCTATAGTATTTCAGACAAATGTCTATCAAGTCTCTTTTAAAAAACCTCCAGCGATGCAGCACTCACAAATTCTGGAGGGAAGCTGTTCCATTGGTTAATTGATCTGAGATTATAGAATAACAGAGTCGGAAGGGACCTTGGAGATCATATAGTCCAGCCCCCTAACTCAAGCAGGAGATCTTCTACAATTCCAGACAAATGGCTGTCCAGTTTCTTCTTAAAAACCTCCAGTGATGAATCACCCACAACCTCTGGAGAAAAGCTATTCGAAGAAGGCTTCTCTCTTACCAGCACTAAGGTCTGGTGGAGCTGGCCCAGGGCATCTTGGGTGCTCTCCTTGGCATCCTTCAATTTAGCCAGGAAATGCGGGAAGACACGCTGGCGGAGTTTGCCGGACAAGGACCCCAGATGCACAAAATAGCATTTTTGCTCCTTCTGCTGCTGCACCGTGCCGATTTCAAAGCCCTCCACAGATGTAGCCAGTTCAGCTGGGAGAAAAAAAACCAGACAGCATGTCAAGAGCTTGGAGGTTCAAAATACAAGAAGTCAGATAACAGATAATCAGGGTTGGAAGGAACCTTGTAGGTCATCTAGTCCAACCCACTGCCCAAGCAGGAGACCCTACACCATTTCTGACAGATGGGAGTCCAACCTCTTCTTGAAAGCCCACAGTGATGAAGCTCCCACACTTTCTGAAGGCAACTTCTGTTCCATGGGTTCATTGTTCCCACCGTCAATAAATTTCATTTCCAGGTTGAACCTCTCCTTGATCAGTTTCTACCCATTATTCCTTGTCTGGCCTGCAAAGGATTTAGAAAATAGCTTGACCCCTTCCTCCTCCTCTCTTTGGCAACCCCTCAAATATTGGAAGGCTGCTCTCCTGTCTCCCCTGGTCCTTCTCTTCACTAGACTAGCCAGGCCCAGCTCCTGCAACCGTTCTTCATGTTTTAGCCTCCAGTCCCCTTATCCTCCTGTTGCTCTTCTCTGCACTTTTTCTAAAGCCTCAACATTTTTTTTTTATAGTGTAATGACCAAAACTGGATGCAGGCCTCTAGGTGTAGTCTTACTAAGGCTTTATAGAGTGGTATTACTACCTCGCTTGATCTTGATTGTATCCCTCTGTTAATGCAACTTAGGACTGCATTGGCTTTTTTGGCTGCTGCTGCTTGACTGACTGGCAAAAATGTTTCAACGTAAATCAGATAAATGTTGGAAATGCCACCAGACACCTGGAACATATTACCACATGTGGTGGCCATGTACTGAAGCTAAGAGATACTGGACAAAAATATGCACGGGGTTTGGAAAAGACGATAAAACATATAGACCTAAAACCTGAAATATTTTTTGTTAGGGATGATGCCTGAAAGTTATAGCAAAGAAAAGACATACTTAATTATTCATGTGTTAACTGTAGCTAGAATAGTATTCGCTCAAAACTGGGAAAGGGAAAAGATTCTGACAGAAGAGAATGTGATTAGGGAAATATTAGAATGTGCAGAAATGAATAGGTTAACACTGGCAATTAAAGGAAAAGAATGAACTGAATATTGTATGCTATGGGAATCATTTTATCAATGGTTGGAAAAGAAAAATGGAAATTAGAAATTAAACATATGAATATAGAAGATATGTGTGTGTATACACACATACATACAATTACAAACTATTCTAAAAATACGAGTTCCAGGTATACTTGAAAAGAAACAGACATCCTGCAATCTCCGGAACTTAAAATTACATTTAATGTACTTACTAAAGCCCATGTCACACCGCCCAACGGATGCAAAAAGGACACAGTGGACGAGCAAAATGTTCCATCCGTTGTTAATCCGTCTTGATTATCCGCTCCTCAAAAGAGCATGGCACAAAATCTTTGCTCACACTAACCGGCAGCGAAGATAACACCCCGCCAGAACAGAGGCCGGAAGGATGCAGGGCAATGGAAAACGATGCTTGGACACGGGCACCACAGCCCAACGCGGAGTTATGGAACGGACGATGCGCGCACGGATACTACTCTCACAGACCGAAACTTCGGCCGCCACTCCGCAGGGCTCTTCCACGGGATGAGCGCTCACGCAAGACGCGCGGCGACGCCACGCGGACACGGATTATAGCGGATCCCAGAAGCAGATCCGCCAGCAGCGGATGAAGCGAGAGAAAACTCGCCACAGCGCCGAACGACCTCAACATGAGAATCCTGGCTGTTTCAAAACTGACGCGTAATCGCCAGGGAGGACATGCACTGCGTCAAGCCCTTGCGCGATCCTACTACAACTGGCAAGTCAGCTCGGAAGCCATGAGCTCACAACTTCAGAGGGACAAGACCCTTGCCTGCCTCGGGACATGACTTCGGGCATGCCTTGACCGCCATGCTGCTGAACTAACACGGCCCAGCCTGTGCTGCCAGACTCCTCCCTGCCAGCCCTTGCTATGCCAGCCTGCCTGGCAAGCCTTCAGCGTGCCTGCCTGCCAAGCCTCAGGTGCCGCCCTGCAGACGAATCTGCCCTACTGGCAGCCTGGCTCACTTCATCGCGCCACACTGTGACCTGCCATCGCCACTTTCAAGACGCGGTGCCTGCCTGACCTAGCCAGACCCCTTCGGCTCAATGCGCCTCCCCTGACAGCTTCCTATGCCCTGCCAGCCCTTTGTGCCTAGCCAGACCCTTCTCCGCGTCGCCACCTGGCCTGCCTGCCACGCCTTCCTGCCCCCATGCCTTGAGTACCTGGACCCTCCTTGCCCAGCCTTACCTGCCAGACCTCCCTGCCAGCCAGGCAACCACCCCCAACAAACCTATTGACTGAAGCCACAGGCAGACTGCCCGTCAACGCCACTAGTCCTGTCTGCGTCAGCCCTTGCAAGAGGGACAGCGCGCTACACATACCCGCGCCCCTCGCCCTCCACTCTGTTTCTGCTGCTGGCTTCTGTCAGCACGGCTCGCTCTTCTGGGGCTGGCGCTTCTGCTGCTTCTGCTTTGGAGGAGCTGATGACAAGCCAGCTCCAGCACCAGCCACCTCCACAGGCACCTGGACCCTTCACCCCTGAGACTGAGCGACCAAGAGGAGTGCCAGAGACTCATTTTTGTTTTATAGCTTCTTGTTAATAAAGTCTATTTTTGATTCATACACTTGCTTTCATTTCTTTTTTTAATAAAGTCTTGTGGGAAACTTTTAGAAATGGTTTAGAAGCCTTTGCATGCTTGTCGGATGGGTAAAGGATAGCAGTGGGATGGGCAGGATACCTTGGGATGGTATTAGCTGTTGGATAGATAAACCTCCAGTGCAAGAATAGTGGGACTGTATGGTCAGACCCGGTCCAAGCTGCCACACCTTTTGGCCCTTTATTATCAATAATAAGTGTAATAATCATCCACACATGTCAACACAACAACACAACTCTTTATTAAACGCCCTGTTCATTGTAAGCCCAACCAAACATACATGGCCCAATCTCATCCGTTTGATGAGACAGGCTGAAGGAAGCATCCATTAAGCATCTATCATCCTGTCTTGCCACTCCACTGCTCCAGGCTGGGGAGTTGCCACCAGCATCTCAGGAGGTTGCGCTGCAATCTTCCTTCACGTTGAGGCTCTGTTGGGCCTTGCACATCCTCAGTGTCTATTCAGGTTTTTCGCCCATTGCCTCCTGATTCCCCAAAAGGCCTCCATGTCCCCCATTGCCTTGCTGACGGTCCACAAGCCTGGTCCGTGTAACAGCTGGTAGCGGGTGCGGATTTGAGATTGTTGCAGGATGCAGCAAGCTTTACCATGATCCTCCTCACGGTCTCTGGGCTTTGCATGTTGGTGAGAATACCTCGGAAACCTGTTGGCCAGGATCCAAAGGCGTTGTCCACGCAACCTGCCCTTGCCCTGGACAGCCTGGTAGTGAAGATTCCTCTCTTTACGGGTGAGGCGTCTGGAAGGATTGTAGCGGCTTCATGAGGTAGCGTTGTGAGGAGAAGGCGTTCATTCCCCCAACGATGAAGTAGGGCACATCTGTGTGTGTCGTTGGGCAGGGGCTGTATCTGCGGAAGCCCACGATGAGGTTGCGTTCCAGCCCCTTCTAGAGGGACACTGGCGTTGCTATACCTGGGCATCTGAAGATGAAGCGTTGCCTAGATAGCATCGATTGTACATGAACTTGTAGTCAGCATCGACACTATTGCAAAGAGGACGATGCTGAAGAAGCCCTTGGGAGTTGAAATAAGTGAGCCTGAGTTGGTTGGGAGCTTTGCAGGCCACGTCGCTTCCCATCTTGGCTCCAACGGTGTGTGGGAAGTTCCACCTCTCGATACCACTGCTCTGCACCTTTCCTGCCATCCTTCTTCAGTGGAGGGGCAGCTGGAGGGAGCCCTCCTATGTATTCTTCGAGTGGATGGCCTGCACCACTTCTCTGGACAACAAAGCTGCATGGTGCCTGGGTGGCACCCTCTCAGCCGTGCTGCCATTGCTCCTGTAGGTGTGTCCCGGAGGGCCAGGTGCGCGCGAGAGTGAGATGCCACCTTGAGCCCAGGTTCCAGGGCTGGAGGGCATGAATCTGGTTGCTCCTTGCTTGGCGTCAACCTCCGGGTCTCCAGCCGCTGCACAAACTTCTGTCTCAAACATGCGCTGGAGCCATCCGTCATGAAGGTTCTTGGAATGCATGAGTGTGCTTCGCTTCCTGAAGCTCCACCATTCAGCTTGTCTGTCACAGTCCGTCCCTTCTGCTCTTCTGGCGAAACCATCTTTCGGACTCCAGACTCCGCTTTTGGGTGGCTCCTTTTTTCTCAGGAGTTCCACAGAGCCTTGCAGATTGCTTCGCACCTGTTGCCCAGGAAACGATGCGTGGCTGCCCGAAAAGGCACTTGTGTTTACAATCCACGGAGGACATGACTGGATTCTGTGGAAAGAGGAAGAGTCAAGATGAAGCTTGCAGAGGTCTGCACAGCTGGCGCTGCTGGCTGAAAGTGAAAGATTGCACAGAGTTGCTCACCCTTTTTTATAGGAAATAAGGTTTTTCCGCTGGTAGGCATCCTCTAGGGATTCCTCTAGAGGCATCCGTTTAGACATCCTTAATCTATACTTGAGACTTAGGTCCCTGCTGCGAATATCTTTTTTCCCACTATTTAAACGCTTATTGTTTCCTGTGCTTGGCATCCATCTCTGCCATCCATTCCGCGTCCTCCCTGCTCCGAGCAGATCGAAGTTGCCGCGGTGATGCGCAGCGGATTGCCTAGCGGATATTAGCGGATGCGTAATGGATGCGCTGAATCAAATGGCCTAGCGGCATGCGTCGAATAGCGGGAATGCAGAACAGACGAACTGGATACATTTTCCGCGCAAAAGCAGTTTGGGCAGCCCTCAAAACTTTTGCGCCAGCGGTATAAACGTCCATAATCGGAATGTCCTGGACCAGATAGAGAGGGAGAGCCAAGTGAGTACATCGCGTTTTCCAATGGATGGCAAGCTTTTTTGTCCATTTTACATCCTCTTTGCATTCGTTGGTTCGGTGTGACAGGGGCTTAAGCTTTTGTTGGCCTCTGCTGACATCGTCAGAGTATTAAGTTACCATTACAGAGATCTTTGCCTTTATATATCATTAATGACGAAAGCTTAGTAAGTACATTAAATGTAATTTTAAGTTCCGGAGATCACAGGATGTCTGTTTCTTCTTTTACTTACATAGATACATACGTATATACGTATATAAAAAACATATATGAATATAGAGGGGGAAGGAGTTAAGAAGGGGATGATTACAACGATAAGATATATTATGTACAGTTCAAAATAAGAATGTAATGTCATTATTGTTGTTATGGTAAGGAAATTGCATTAAGCACAAATATTATGGCACAAGATATTTGTACCCAGACAACACACTGTAGAAAGAAAAGATGGAATGTTTGTAAAAATAAAAATTTTATATATATATAAAAAAAGAAGTCCTTGACTTAGCACCAATCAATTAGGCAAAGAAGGTCACAAAATGAGGCAAAACCTCACTTTTCTCGCTTAACAAACCAAAATTTTGGGCCTCAGTTGTGGCCATAAGTTGAGAACATCTTGACAACATCTGAATTAAGGAAAGCTGCTTAATTAGAAATTAGTGTCCACTCATATTTCTATGGTCTTTTAGAATTGCCAACAGAAAGGGCGGGGAGAGCAGTGCAGCAGCTTGCAAACTGAAAGTGCATTCCATAAATGTTTTCAAAGATAGTAACTAGGTGACTGTAGTTTCTGCAGGGCAAAATTCTAACTGGAGACTATGATTGATGACTCTGGGCTATGGATGTGTCCTATTGGAGGAAATGAATTAGGATATACCCAGGGGGTTGGGGAAAACCAGGGTCAAGGGTGACAATGAATTATGTGTCTCAGAGTCAGCTACATCCAGGCAGTGCTGGACATGTTAACGCCCAATACATCTTTTTGAAGTTTTGGAAGTTTGGCTCGAGACTCATGATTTAAATGGGGGTAACTGCTGAAGTTCTGACAATTAGCACCCACCGAACTCTCGATCCGTCATGGGGAGGTAATAATCCACCAATTCTTCGGACTTGCCCAGCATAGTATCCACACCAGCAGTGATCATCTCGCCCACTCTGGAGCCCATAACGCTGTTCACACCCCCTGCCACGATGGAGCTGGTCATCTCCACGCTGCCCTGGACAGCTCCCTTGGCCACGTCCACCATCCCACTCACGCCACTGGACACGGCTTCCTTCGCCCCGTTGACAGAGCTGGAAATGGCATCTCGGGCTCCAGTGACTTTGTTGGACAACAATTCCTTGGTGTCTGCTACCACCTAAGAAGGGAGAGGGAACTGTGAGAGGGATTTGGGAAGTCCGAATGGACAATCACTTAAAGATGAGGCCAGCCAGGTGTGGCAGCTGCCAAAAAAGCCAACACAGTTCTTGGCTGCATAAACAGAGGGACGAAATCAAGATCACGGGAGGTGTTGATATCACTTTATAAGGCCTTGGTAAGGCCACACCTAGAGTACTGCATCCAGTTTTGGCTCCCACCACATAAAAACAGATGTTGAGACTCTGGAAAGAGTGCAGAGAAGAGCAACAAAGAGGATTAGGGGACTGGAGGCTGAAACATAGGAAGAACGGTTGCTGGAATTGGCTAGTTTGATGAATATGGCTAGTTTGATGAAAAGAAGGACCAGGGGAGACATGATAGCAGTGTTTTAACATCTCAGGGCACCTGAGGGCAGGACAAGCACCTGAGGGCAGGACAAGAAGCAATGGGTGGAAAGTAACCAAGGAGGGAAGCAACTGAGAACTAAGGAGAAACTTCCTGATAGTTAGAGCAATTAATTATTCCCCACAGGGAATAAAGAGGAGCGAAAGTGGTGTTTGCAGGAGACAATTAATTCATTTGATTAGGGTGAAGATTTGTTCCTGGCTCCTTGGCAAGTATTTTCTGCTACAGTGTGGTGTTTGGAAGCTATTGGTCGGGCAACTCTCCAAGCCTGATAAAGGTCTATAGTTGTAAAATCTCTGTTTGCCGGGACTGTGATGGAAAGTGAATGAGAGGAATTCACATTATAGCCTAAATAAAAGGGGTTTTGTCAGGACGAGGAGTCGGCTTCGTGATTTTTGGGAAGCCTTAGGTCAGAACAACTACTAAGCATCAGCGTTGACTTGATGGTCCCCAAAATCACTCAATCCATCTTCTCTAAAAAAAATTTTCATCTTCTTAGCCTACAGTTTTGGGTTTCTGCTGAAGTTGCTCACCCACTGTGAATGAGATCTTCCTCTAGATTTGCAAGCTCATACAAGGCGGGGTTCAAAGCTTTCCTGTCACGGCTGCCAATGTGGAAACAGGCCTTTAAAATATCGCAATATTTCATTTCAGGCTAACTTCCAGGAAAGGTGGATTCTTGTTATAATTCAATGCTTTCTTCGAATATTCATTGCAACAGCTTGCAATTCGGCGAAGCAACTGTTTAACCTCACAGCTTGCAAAATAATAATAATCTTCTATCTATCTGTCTGTCTGTCTGTCTGTCTGTCTGTCTATCTATCTGTCTATCTATCAAAAGGATGAGTGTGTGTATGCTCCAGCATAACTCTGGAACGCCTCGAGCAATTTCAACCAAACTTGGTACACAGATTATTTACTCTCTGGAAACAAATACTGTAGGGATAAGACACCCCTAATGCCTCTTGGGGTGTGTATTCTTAAGATACAGCCTGTTTTTGCCTTCAAATGGCTTCTACCGTACTGCCTTAAAATGGCTTCTACTGTACAGCGTTGTGGAGTTGCCATGGTAATGGCTTCGCAGTACTCCAGAAGGTGGGGTGTCTCTCTGGTAACAGGGAAAATCCTGGTTGTTCCAGATCACCAAAATCAGGGCTTTTCCTGTGTAATACCAGATTAGGATAAATAAATACCTGGGCAATGCTGGATTATCAGCTAGTAATAAAAAAAAAACTGGATAGTTTCTGGGAAATTTGGATCCAGGGTGTCATGACGCAGAGTGGGATACAAAATAAACAGTCACAAAAACAGGTAAAGCCCCTTTTATTCCTTTACTTTGCTTCAAAGCTCCAAATATCCTTCACTAGAGACAAAAAAACTCCCCCCACAAGCAGTTATGGAAAGGAGGAAATGTCATTTAAGCTGAAAATGCCTATAAATTATAAAGAATAAAAACAACACTGAACCACACTGAAACAACTAAGGGAACCAGGCAAGATAAGGGCTTGAAGACATCCACAGATATCAGAACACACAGTGGGAAAGACGCCAAACTCAGAGAGGAACAACAGAGATATTTCCATGCTTTGTTTCCAGCACTGGCCCATATGCATGTCCATCCTACCAGTTGTCACAGCTGCAGCCCATGAAGAGGATCAAGGCCCTCTCCTCCCCCCTAGACCACACCATTCACGTCTCTCCCTTATCCTCTCCTCCCTGTGTGCCCTAGGATGGAGAGGGGATGGGCCTGGGTCTTCCTCTGACTGCCTAGCCGGCCTCTGCCCTTCCCCAGCCTCCCCCACAATCTCCGGAGCCATACTTCTCCTCCCTGTCGGCTGTTCCTCCTCTCCCTCAGAGTCAGTCTCCACCAGGAGCATGACACAGTTGTTATTTTTTTAACTGATGTGCACCTGTAGAAAATAGCCCAGTCCTGAATTAATTCACTCTAAAGAAATAAATGAAGGAATCCAGAGAATGCATCTAAATAAGGGGATAAATATTAATTTTAAAGTAAGGGAGATGAGGAGGAGGGGAGGAAAAAAAATAGAAATAGTGTTGGATTTACAACTGTTTTAGTGACGGTTCACAACAGCACAGAAAAAGTGATGTGTGACAAATGTTCCCATTTACAACTGTTCCACATGGTCATGTGGTCGAAATCCAGATGCTTGGCAATTGACTCACATTTACGATGGTCACATTTTCCCAGGATAATGTGATCCCCTTTTGCGACTTTCTGACAAGCAAAGTCAATAAGGGAAGCCAGATTCACAACCGTGTGACTAATTTAACACCCACAGTGATTTACGAAACAACGGTGGCAAGGAAGGTCATAAAATGGGGCAGAAAAACTCACTTAATGACAGGCATTTGGAGTTCAATTGTGCTCGTAAGTCAAGGGCTGCCTCTACTTGCCTAGAAGCAGTTTTGCCTCAACATTTCACCTCAAAATGAGGTATATACAGAAATCCTTGAATCCAAGACTAACAGATGCAAAAACGGGAAAGCAGGTTTTGCACAACCTACTTGCCTGGTCGAAAGTAGAGCTGATTCGGGAAACCCACTCCCTGTAAAGATCTTGAGTCTGCCTGCCATCTTGGTTTTCTCCAGGATGGATGGGAGGCCACCCAGAGATCAATCAGTTGCTGAGGCAACAGGCTGACTCTGTGACGTGATTCAAGCCAAAGTAGATTCATCTGTACTGACCTAAGGCTTCCCAAAATAACAAGATTCCTCGTCCCAGCAAAACCCCTTTTTATCAGGCTAATGTGAATTCCTATCATTCACTTCCAGCAAAGTCCCGGCAAACAGTCTTTCAAGGGTGAATTATAACCACAGACCTTATCAGGCTTGGAGAGCTGCCAGACTGATAACTTCCAAATGCCACGCTGTACAAGAAAACACTTGGAAAGGAGAGTCATGAACAAATCTTCACACTAATTAAACGAACTAATTGTCTCCTGCAAACACCACTCCCCTTTCATTCCTTTTTTATTCCCTATGAGAGGAGCCATTCGCTATCTACCTATGGCTTTACTCCCAGGTCAACCCTTGTTCCTTAGCTGTTCCCTTCTTCTGGCAGCTCTGCACATGCGCACACTGGGAACAGGCTCCAGCTGTTCTTCTGCCTCACTAATGTCTGACTCCAAAGGCAACTGATAACTGTCAGATGGCCCTGGCCCCATCTCTGCCTCCAACGCAGAGCCCTTGTCAGAGCCTTCCCCAGACTCCAGGACTGGCCCATGTTCCTCCCCAACCTCCTCACTGTCTTGATTCTGCCGCCAGCTCTGCTGGCCTCTGGCGGGCCACAACAACATCATGAAATCTGAATGCTTGTGGCAAAGGTCCACTGACCTTGTCAGACGGCTGCTGTAAGATCGGTAGCTTCTCTTCCAGTTTATCCAATCCTTTGCATGCATGTACACTGACTGTTGCAACTGGGAAGAGAGACAGAAGCATGGCTCAGCTGGGTTCACACAATCCCCTTTACTGATCTAAGAAGGATTTCTAAATCTTGACAATTTTCAGATTGTGTGTACTTCAACTCCCAGAATTCCCCAGCTAGAATCTGGGGACTTCAACTCCCAGAATTCACAGCATTTGAAGATTTCAATTCCCAGAATTCCTCAACCAGCATGGATGGACTTCAACTCCCAGAATTCCACAGCCAGCATCCTGTTGGGGGAATTCTGGGAGTTGAAGTCCACACAGCTTAAACTTGCCAAAGTTTTCTCAGGAATGGACCTTTCTTTGCAAATCTCCTAAAGTATTTAGGAACACTTCAAAAAAAATACAAAGAGGCCAGCCATACAGTGGCTCCGCTGGGATCCCTAGAGATTTTTCTTTTTCATCGCCACCACAGCTGCAAAAAATTGTTCCAAGGTGCTAGTCCTCAGGATTGCTTGAACAATGCCCGGGCATCAGACTTGTATTAATAGTTCATCAAGGATGCATGGCCGGTTTTAAGATTAAGACAGCCTTCATTCTAGGCAGAAGGGCTAGGAGATACCAGAGGTCATCCAATTCTCAATCTTGGCTAGTTTGAGACATGTGGACTTCCACTCCCAGAATTCCTCAGGCAGTATGCTGTGACTAGGGAATTCTAGGAGATGGAAGTCCACATCGGCTGAGGAATTCTGGGTATGGAAGTCCACGCGTCTTAAAAGTTTCCGAAAGATCAGACTAGCCCAACCAGCTCCAACAAAAGAGGTCTATCACCTCGTGAAGCAGCCTGACCATAGAATCCGAAGGGGAGAAAAATATGGAAGGACCCTTAAGGGTCATCTAATCTGTCTCATTGGTCAATGTAGGGCTCCACAGCTTTACCCTCTCCCCTATAACAAGGCTGTCGATTTCAGGGCCCAGCTTTGGAAGCCATCCACTCCAGCCAACTCCCCCAAAACATTGCTCCGGCCTTCTTTACTCACGCTGAGACTCCAGCCTTGTTACCAGAGGTTGGGCACCACACAGGGCAGCTGCAGTGAGGGTTTTCACCCCTTTTTCGGCCACATCACAGACGGCCTTCAAGTAGGGGCTCATCTCCTTGGTGGAGGTGTAGGCCGAGACCACCAGGTGGCAGGTGGAGCTCACCAAGGGAAGGTTGGCCACCCGATCCATCACATTCTGCAGGGAAAGATTTCCTGATGAATTCGACGTAAATCGGCTATTGATCCCGGCAGCCCTGACTTGGAGGGTTGGATGGAGGCTTGACCAGTTACCAACAGACCACAAAAGTTCCCAACTATACCCCAAGTTATCAAATGGCCAGTTGGGTTGTCTAGGGCAGGGGTGTCCAACTGTGGCAACTTTTAAGACTTGTGAACTTCAACTCCCAGAGTTCCTCAGCCAGCTTTACACAAGTCCTAAAGTGGCCAAGAACTCTGGGAATTAAAGTCCACAAGTCCTAAAGTGGCCAAGAACTCTGGGAGTTGAAGTCCACAAGTCCTTAAAGTGGCCAAGAACTCTGGGAGTTGAAGTCCACAAGTCTTAAAGTCGCCAAGTACTCTGGGAATTAAAGTCCACAAGTCTTAAATTGGCCAAGAACTCTGGGAGTTAAAGTCCACAATTCTTAAAGTCGCCAAGAACTCTGGGAATTAAAGTCCACAAGTCCTAAAGTGGCCAAGAACTCTGGGAGTTGAAGTCCACAAGTCTGAGTGGCCAAGAACTGTGGGAGTTGAAATCCACAAGTCCTAAATGTCAGCCTTGGAAGCCATTTTGTACTTGGAAGCTTCAAGGTTACCACATTCAACTGCCTGGGAATTTGGGAGGGGGGATTTCATAGAGAGGTGGAAGATGAGACACAACAACATTCTTTCTCAGAGTCAAGGACATGTTGCCCTGCACCTGGAGGGGAGTGACTGGAGGGACGTCTCTAGTTGGGGGTGAAGATTTGATTGGGCCCTGTGATGGACTGATGGGTGCAGGGGATGGACCTTTGATTTCTTTTGGGAAGGGAAAAACCCAGAACTCTCAGATTTGGGTTTTCCCAGATGTGCCAATAGGAGAATTCTAATAAAATGGAACTTTGAGGAACTGTTTGTCTCAGAATTGAATGATTTGGAGTTGGCTAGTTGGAATGCTTACATTAAGGTTGCCAAGAACTCTGGGAGTTGAAGTCCACACGTCTTAAAGTTGCCAAAGTTGGAGATCCCTGCTCTAGGATGTGATGTGAACACAACTGCTGTGGTTTCCACACCATCGCCGTAACCTGAACCGACAATGGCTTATTCCGCAAATCCAGGTTAAAACCAATCAGGGTTTAAGAATGGGTGGGGGGGGGGAATCCAGGCCTAGAAAACTTACCTGTTGCTCCAAAGGTTGGCCATCAAGAACCAGGTGGGTCCCCATTTTTTCTTCAGACGACATGGGTGACGCTGAAAAGCAGAAGAGAGGGGAGTTGGAACATGCTGCCTGTTTTTTTAGAGGGTTTTAAAATTATGGGATGGGCAGGTAGCTGAAGGGATGCTTTTGTATTTTATTTCTTACTGGTTTTTAAAATGTTATCAGTGAAATCTACAAAGATAAAGGACAGCAATAATCTAAAGGTAGGGAGCAGAAGGAGGAGAGGAAGAAGGAGAAGAAGAGGGTGGAAAAGGAGAAGAGAGGAGAGGAGGAGGAGAACAGAAGGAAGGAAAGAAGGAAGGAAAGAAATAAAATAAAATACCCATTTAAAAAGTTTCAATGAAAATATTATGGCAAGAAACATCATAAAATGGAATTACTTAACTATTTTTCCTTACTTAATAGTTAACTTACTTAACTATTTTTCCTCGTTTGTTTTTTTTTTAAACTCTGGTATTTGTGTTTAGTCCTTATGATGTTTCTAGTCCTCATGATGTAGCTAAAAAATAGAAATGACATCAGGAAAGACTAAAAGTCAGATAGGTTGGCCCTCAAGCTCTCTGGCTAGCAAGTCCCATTTTTGTACAGCATAATCTTGAACTCCAACCGCCAGAGAGAAAGGAAGAGAATAGAATAAAGGAATAAGGCAGCCTTGACATGCCACGCAAATACGCTCCGAAAATTAACTTCTGCCCCACTGGGCTGCTTGCCAAGGGCACAAAAAAGACCTTAAGTCGCTTGGGAATGGTGAGCGTTCTTTCATGCTTGTGCCAGGAATGTCACCCTGTTGGTGACTCACACAGAAATATAATCCCCGGGTACAATATGTTCATACAAGACTGTGGCAGAATTATCTCCTTATTTGGTGACGATGACAACAATGGGGGTGCAACGGGCCTCATACCCCTGATTTAGCAAACAGGCACCACCCCAATCATTCGTGTTTTCAATTGGAAGGAATAAAAAGAAAGTAAGTGATGGAAATCTTGCCTTTCAGCTTTGTAAAATATATGTCAGCAAACTTCCACTCCAACCAATAACTCCGAGACAGGCACCTTCTCAAAAGTTCCTTTTATTTTGGGTAGTAAACTGGCACAACTGGAGAATCCCGAATCTGAAAGTTCCGGGCTTATTTGCAATTAGTAAAAAATGACAAATTCATCCCCCTGCACCCATCATCACATCACATGCCTCAATCACCATCCAACCCAAGTTAAGACTTCCTCTCACTTATGCGCAAAACAACACGACCTTGAATTAGAAAAAGTGTGATGACCCAGGCATGGCACAAAAGCAACAAAGTCACAAAAGTAGGTAAAGTCCCTTTAATTCCTCCAACTTGGTCCCCAATGTCTAGTTATCATTGGCTGGAGAAAAAAAACTCTCCCAAGAATAGTTTTTAAAGAGAAGAAATTCCGTCTCAAACCCAAAGTACATCTAAATTATAAATAAAAACCAACACAAACCACGCTGCAGCAATTAACCAGACAGGGCAGGATAAGGAATTGCAACTTCCAAACGATAACGAAACACATACAGTTGAGAGGACACCAGAACCCAGATAAGACTTGACAAAAAAAGATAATGCATGCTTTGCTTCCAGCAAGGTGCTGTGTGCAAACGCCCTTTTAAAAGCCTGTTTTCCCAGCTGCAGCTAATGAAGGGGATCAGGGCCTTTTCCTCCCCTGTAACTCACATTGCTCCCATCTCTGTTCCTCCCTGTGTGCCCTAGGATGAAGAGGGGCTGGGCCTAGGTCTTCCTCTGAATGCCCACCCAGACTGTGCCCTTCCCCAGTTTCCTCCACAGCCACTGGAGCCACACTCCCACTCCCTGTCAGCAGTTCGACCTCTCCATCGGAATCAGGTTCCAACAGGGGCATGACAAAAAGAATGTAATTATGTCTAACTACATACACTCCAAGAAATTCCCCCCTCCCGCTTTCCCATGCTCAAAATGTGGCAGTGTGGGAGCATCTGGTCTCAATATGGCTTCCAAAGCCCCAACATACATAGATTATTACGCAAAATGCCAATCCGATATAAGGTACAGGTTGACGTACGACCCACAAACAACTTATGATCACAGTTCCAGGCTCAGTTATAGCTATAAGCCGAGGACTTCCGTTCTATAAGGGGGTGCTACTCATTTCTGTTAGAAAAGCCAAAGAGCCAGCACTGTCCAAAGATGTCTCCGTGGTCATGTGGCCGGCATGACTAAACATCGAAGGCGCACGGAACGCCGTTACTTTCCCACCAAAGGGGTCCCTGTTCTTCTCCTTGCATTTTTTTACATGCTTTTGAACTGCTAGGTTGGCAGAAGCTGGGACAAGTAGCGGGAGCTCACTCCGTTATGCGGACCTACACAGAATTCCTGCACCAATAAGTAGGACATGGCTGAATAGTAGTAACTGCAAGAGGGATCTTGGGCCATCACTTAAATATGAGCCAGCCATGTGCGGCATCTGCCAAAAATGCCAGCGCAATCCTAGGCTGCATCAACAGAGGGAGAGAATCAAGATCATATGAAGTGTTGATACCGCTTTATAAGGCCTTGGTAATAAGGCCACACTTGGAATCCTGCATGCAGTTTTGGTCATCACGATGTAAAAAAGATGTTGAGACCCTGGAAAGAGTGCAGAGAAGAGCAACAAAGAGGATTAGGGGACTGGAGGCTAAAACATATAAAGAACAGTTTGCAGGGATTGAGTTTGTCTAATTCAGGGGTCCCCAAACTTGGCAACTTTAAGACTTGTGACTTCAACTCCCAGAATTCTCCAGCCAGCAAGTCTTAAAGTTGCCAAGTTTGGGGACCCTGGTTTAGTTTTAATGAAAAGAAGGACCAAGGGGGACATGATAGCAGTCTTCCAATACCTGAGGGGCTGCCACAAAGAAGTGGGAGTCAAGCTATTCTACAAAGCCCTAGAAGGCAGGACGAGAAGCAACGGATGGAAACTAACCCAGGAGAGAAGAAAGAAGCAACCTGGAATTTAGGAGAAATTTCCTGACAGTTAGAGCAATTGATCAGTGGAACAATTTGCCTTCAGAAGTTGTGGGAGGATTTTAAGAAGAGACTGGACAGCGCCTTGTCTGGAATGATACAGAATCTCCTTCTGGAGCAAGGGGTTGGATTAGATGATCTCCAAGGCCCCTTCCAGCTCTATTCTGATTGACTGAATTGTATCGAGTCTCCTGCCTGAGGAGGGGGGTTTGGACGAGAAGACCGCCGAGGTCCCTTCCAACTCTTGTTATTCTGTACTCTGCATTAAATAAGGAACTAAACAAACGCTGAATTCGAACAGGTCACTTGAAGGAGCAGAATAATAGAATTGAAAGGGACTTTGGAGGTCTTCTAGCCCAACCTCCACCTATCTGTGGAAACTTATGGCCTCGTAGGCCCATTTCATAGGCAAAGGTAATTAATTTCCCACTGGTTGACAGTGGAAGGGAAACTAGGTTGTTGTTGTTTTAATAAGTTCCAGGCACTGGAAAGCAGAAACCAACATTGTTAGAAGGGCAAAGCAGATCAATTTTATGCTATTATAGTTCTGGGCTGAAAGACTAGCCAAGATCCTTTTAATTTGGCCAGGAGCCAGAGTTCAGCAAATAATGTTTCTCTTTCAGCATTAAATGTTTCAAACCAATCAAGGATATTCCCACCAAATTTAACAAGGAGAAACATCTTTATCCCCAAAGAGGAAGCTGAGAAAACTTTGAGAATATTAACAGAAAAACAAAGTTGGAAGGGACCTTATAGGACATCTAGTCTAACCCCCCACCCAAGCAGGACACCCTACACCATTTCTGACAAATGGCAATCCAATCTCTTCTTGAAAGTCTCAAGTGATGATGTTCCCACAACTTCTGAAGGCAACTTCTGTTCCATGGGTTGACCACAAAGATTCGTAGCTTTTTGTAAGAACTAATTGTAAGATTTTACTTTCTACTGTCCTACCCTTAGGCAAGAAAAACCCAAAGGACACATATAGACTGGGTGAAACCAGGCTCGATAGCAGGAACTGTGAGAGGGATCTCGGAGTCTTAGTGGACATCCAGCTAAATAGGAGCCAGCAGCCAAAAAGGCCAATGCAATCCTAAATTGCATTATCAGAGGGATACAATCAAGATCCAGGGAGGTACTAATACCACTCTATTAAAGCCTGAGTAAAGACCACACCTAGAGTCCTGCACCCAGTTTTGGGTCACCACATCAATAAGAAAAGAAGATGTTGAGACTCTAGAAAAAGGTGCAGAGAAAGAGCAACAAGGATGATGAGGGGACTGGAGGCTAAAACATGTAAAGAACGAATTTGCAGGAACTGGGCCCTGGTAGTCCTAGGGGAAGAGAAGGACCTCAACGGGGAGAACAGGGAGAGCTCTTCCAAATTTGAAGGGCTGCCACAGAGAGGAGGAAGGGGGTCAAAGCTATTTTCTAAAGCGCCTGGAGGCCCAACAAGGAATATTGGATGAAACTGATCCCAGGAGAGATTCAACCTGGAATCAGGAGAAAATTTTTCTGACAGTAAAGAACAATCAATCCATGGAACAGAGTTGCCTTTGGAAGTGTTGGAAGAAAATATCCTTCTGGTTCAGTTCCAAGTGGGGAAAAAGACACTGGTAAAACTTGGAGGCTGTTTTGAAGGTTTCATGGTGGAGCAGGACCCCATGGCCTGGAGCTCCAGAGTGAAAAGGAAGGAGATCACATGCTTCAAGTGAAGGAAGAGATCAAGAAAGGACTGATACACTGAGAGTACCTGGATTTGATAATTTGTTGGGATTTGAATTGGAGCTTGTATTCTGATTGGTTGTCAGACTCCCAGGGGCAACTCTGTAGGCTATCCTGAGTTCCAGGCTTGCTTCAGCCTTGCTGGATGATGATGCACTGAAAAGGGCTTTAGGCAACTGCTACAGCTTTACCTGGAGATCTTTGTTATGTAAACTATTCTGGCCCATGCCTTAATGGCCCATCATTAACAAAGGTGGGGCCGAGTTTCTGCTTCTGAGGTGAGTTTCTGCTTCAGAGTTTCTATTCTTTTTAGAGGAAATATTCTACCTTTTTAATATTTATTTCCTAGGATATTTCACTTTTCTAGGAGACGGGTGGGTGCCAACTTCCTACAGAAGTTGTGTGAGCGCCGTCACTTGAGACTTTCAAGAAGAGACTAGACTGCCTTCTGTCAGAAATGGTGCAGGGTCTCCCACTCGGGCGGGGGTTGGACTAGATGACCTACAAGGTCCCTTCCAACTCTGATTATCTGTTCGATTGAAGTGACACAATGGCGCTGAATGAAGTGCTATACGAACAGTCCTCACACTTATGACACTCACAGCATCCCCCAGGGTCGCCTGATCAGAATCTGGGTGCTTGGCAACTGGCACGTCTGCATGATGGCTGCAGCATCTTTGTGTGTGTATGTGTGTGTGTGTGTGTGTGTGTTATGCAATCACATTTGTGGCCTTCCCATCTGGCTTCCGCCAAGCCAACAGGGAAAAACCCGCTTCACTTAATGACCATATGATCAATTTAATGGCTACCCTGTCCCTCGCTTAACCACGCATGTGAAATAAAGGCCATCAAATCACGAATGGATCACTTAACAGCCACTCTTGCCCAGCAATGAATATCTTACTCTCAATTGTGGTTGTTAAGTCGAGGACTCCATTAAATATCCTTTCACTTCTCAAAAATCAAGAGGGTCAGGAGTCATGAACTCCAACACGCTCCAAATCCTGTTTTATCAACCAACAATCTAGTCACCATGTCACAAAAAAGATGCTGAGACAGAGTGCAGAGAAGAGCAAGTAAGATGATTAAAGGCCTGGAGACTAAAACATATTATGAAGAAGGGTTGCGGGATTTGGGTTTGGCTAAGTCTAGAGAAAAGAAGGGGGAGTTTGGCTAAGTCTAGAGAAACTGGGGGAGACATGTGAGCAGGATTCCACTACTAGTTCGATACCCGTGCTTTGCTATGAAAACTATGTGGTTGGGCTTCGGGTGGGGTGAAAATAAGGGGGAAAAAATTCTGCCTCTACGAATCCATCAGTATTCATCTGGCTAGCATCCTGTCAGTGTGTGAGAGTTGAGGGTTGAGAGTTGAGGGCTGTTTGGAAACTGAAACAGTATTTGCTGTGTGAGCAAGAAGGAGACAGCAAGGAGCCTGGGCATGGCTTAGCTCAACTATTCTGTACTAAAGCTGCTTGGTGCTCTGAAACTGAAACTCCTCTGCTTGTGCTCTGCATTTGGAAGAGTTTTCTTTTCAGCTGGGGAGGGGGAGTAGAACTCCTTTGCATCAGAGCATGTTAATAAGAACAATGATAATAATAATAACATACAAAATATAATGCTCTGATGGTCATTTGGAAAAATCCTTCCTTAGTGAGCGCCTAGAAGCCAAGAGGAACATAAGTGCCAAATTTCAAGTTTGTAGGCTCACTTTTATATATATGATTTGGGAGGCTGCCACAAAGAAGAGGGGGTCAAATTATTTTCCAAAGCACCAAAAGGCGAGACAAGAAGCAGCAGATGGAAACTAATCCAGGAGAGAAGCAACCTGGAACTATAGAACTATGAACCAGTGGAACAGTTTGCCTCCTGAAGTTATAAATGCTCCAACACTGAAAGTTTTTAAGAAGAGTTTGGACAGCCTTTCGTCTGGAATGGGATAAGGTCTCCTGCTGAACAGGGGGTTGGATTAGAAGACCTCCATGGTCCCTTCCAACTCTTGTTACTCTGAGACAATTCTGAATTTTGATCACAATACAAAAAAAAATGTTGAGATTCTAAACCAGGGGCCTTCAAACTTGACAGCTTTAAGACTTGTGGACTTCAACACCCAGAATTCCTCCTCCAGTCAGGTTAGCTCAGGAATTCTGGGAGTTGAAGTCCACAAAGTCTTAAACTTGCCAAGTTTGAAGACCCTTGCCCAAGAAAGAGTGAAGAGAAGAGCTACAAAGATGATTAGGGGAATGGAGGCTAAAATATATGAAGAACGGTTGCAGGAACTGGGCCTGGCTAGTCTAGGGAAGAGAAGGACCAGGGGAGACAGGAGAGCATCTTCCAATATCTGAGGGGCTGCCCCAAAGAAGAAGGAGTCAAGCCATTGTCCAACGCACATGAGGGCAGGATGAGAAGCAATGGATGGAAACTAACCAGGAAGAGAAGCAACCTGGAATTAAGGAGAAACTTCCTAACAGTGAGGACAATTAACCAGTGGAACTGCTTGCCACCAGAAGTTGTGGATGCTCCAGCACTGGAGGTTTTTAAGAGACTGGAGAGCCAGTTGTCTGGAATGGTATAGGGTCTCCTGCTTGAGGAGCGGGTTGGACCAGAAGACCTTCATGGTCCCTTCCAGCTCTATTCTGATTGATAGTTGTCACCCAAAGATTTTAGAAGGAAGAAGGAAGCTCTAGTAGTGATTTCTACTTTTTTAAGTCTAATAAAAACATTCAAATCACACCCAGCCTATATCTTTCTTGTTAGTATCTAAATAAAAGAACTGTTAATTTCTGGAGGGAATAGTAATAGTAGTAGTAATAGCAATAATAATAATAAAATAATAATAATAATAGTCACTGACATTGCAATACTTGGTGATGCATGAATTGTAGACACGCAGCAAGAAAAAAAAACACAAAGTATCGGGACTTACAAATTGAAGTTGAGCAACTTTGGAAAAAGAAATTGTGTGTTATCCCAATTGCAATTGGAGCCCTTGGAGCAATACCTAAAGGGCTGCCTCCTTGTTTGGAAATCCTGAATTTATCAGACTTGAATACCCTGATTCTACAAAAAACCACCCTACTTAGAACAGCTTATATCCTCCGACGCTACCTGAACAGTTCCTAGGTCCTTGGTTTGAGCTACCAACCAGCCCCAAAGGCTGTGAATCTCACCAAAGATTTAATAATAATAATAATAATCATCAGCATCAGCATCTAGAAGCATGTAGAGACTTACAACCATTCATTTATTAACTGTTCAAAGTTACAATAGCACTGAAAAAAAAGTGACGTAGGGCCATTTTTCACACTTATGACCGTCGCAGCACTCCCTTGGTCCCATGATCAAAATTCAAATGTTTAGCAACTGATTCATATTTATAACATCTGCAATGTCCTGGGGTCACGTGATTCCCCCTTTTGCAACCTTCTGACAAGCAAATTCAATGGGGAAGTCAGATTCATTTAACAACCAGGTTACTAGCTTATCAATGGCAATGTTTCGCTTAAAAATGAAGGCAGGAAAGGTCGTAAAATGGGGGCAAAACTCACTTAACAACAGAAATTTTGGGCAGAATTGTGGCCAAAAGTCGAGGGCTAACTCTATGTTTGTGCCTGCACGTATTCAGGATGTGTGTGTCAGTGTATGTGTGAGAGGGAAAGCTAGAAAGAGGGAGGAAGACAGGGGGAAACTGGAGGAAAAAAAATATTTTTAATGCCACCCATCTCATTACGTGTCTGGGTAACTCACAACAATCCAGCACAAACAATACACCAACGTATCAAAATTGCCCAACTCACAATAACAATCCAACACAAACAATATACTAAATTGCCCAACTCACAACAACAATCCAACACAAACAATACACAGAGGTATCAAAACTTCTAAGTATTTAAAAATAAAAAAAACACAAAATCACGATTACCAGCTGGATTCCTTTGACCTCAGCCAACTTCTCCTTTTAAAGGAAAGTCCGAAAGATCCCATATAGGGGAAGGAATAAGTTGACATCACTTCAGGGTTGTTGTTGGGTTTTTTTTTTTTACCAAATGGGAGATCTTTTGCAAAAAAAAAACCCTTTTATTTTAAAAAGCCAGTTTTGTTCTTCCAACGTCGAAGAACTTTGAAAACATGGCTTTTTAAAAAATAAAATAAAATCTTTTTTTTTTTTTTTAATCACCCTCTCAAAACGGGCACAAGGATTTTCATTGTTTGGCCGCTTGGCTTGTAATAAGACGACTCGGGGGAAAAAAAGAAACTAAAAAGTTTCTATAAAAAAGTTTTTATAAAAAAAAAATATCGCAGCAGAAGAAACCACGCGATTAGTCGATCCCCGTACGGGAAATAGTGTGATCTAACGAGTTTGGTTGGGCGTGCAAGAAGCAACTCCTATACGAGTTTCAAGAAAGCACAATAGAAACTTGCACGCACGCGTTTCTCACGCGCCAGTTTCCCCGCATTAAAACTTCTGGATTTCCTCTTAATAGTGGGGGAAATTCTCCCTCGAAGCCGGGGGCTCCACTTCCCACGCTTTTCCTCCCCGTTGCACGGAAGTTTCCGACCCGGCGGAGGTTACTCCTACCCTTCGACTCCCGTGTGAATCGACGTCCTCTTCCCAACTCGACCCGCAAAAGCGTCACCGGCGCAAGGTAAGATTGCAGCTGATCTCGGTGGGCGTGGCTAGAACGTTGGCCCGGGAATTTTCCGTTCCATCGCAGCGCGTCGGAGCCAATCAACGAAAGGATGAGCTGGACCGCCAGCCAATGAGGAAAGAGACGAGACGGCAGCGGGCGAGAGGTGGGGGGAAGCCGTGGGGAGAGAGAAACTTCGCGCTTCACGTGCTTTGGGAAGTGAGGCGTTTCTGGATAGAAATAATAACAATAATAACAGCAATAACAGCAATAATAGTAATAATAACAGTAATAATAATAGTAATAACAACAACAACAATAATAATAATAACAACAGTAATAACAGCAATAACAGTAATAATAATAGTAATAATAATAGTAATAATAATAGTAATAATAATAATAACAATAACAACANAGCAATAACAGTAATAATAGTAATAATAATAGTAATAATAATAGTAATAATAATAATAACAATAACAACAACAACAACAACAACAATAATAGTAATAATAACAATAACAACAATTATAACAATAACAAAACAAACAACAGTAATAATAATAACAATAACAATAACAATAGTAATGATAGCAATAGTAATAATAGTAATAATCGTAATAATAACAATGACAAAACAACAAATGACAACAGTAATAATAATAATAATAATAATAATATAATCATCATCAATAATGGGGGGGAAGGAGGCAAGGAAAGAGGGAGGGAACTTCACTAGAATGGGTTCAGATGGAGAGGGAGAAAAAAAGAAAAAAGAAAGAGCCTCTGAGCATATGCAGAAGGTGGCCTAGAGCAGGGGTCCCCAACCACCGGTCCTCGGTACCGTCCGTGGATCATTTTTTACCATTTGTTTCGATGGCGCTTCCGGGTTTTTGATTGCTTCCCGGTTTTCGGTTGGAAAACAGCGTTTGGACGCTGAAGGAATCCTCGCGCCTTAGTTTCGTCAAAGTGGGGGGGGGGNGCGGCTTCGAATGAAGAGCCGTCCCGATGGCGGTGGAGTCTGGCGTTACTCAGGTACCGGTCCGTGGAAGAATGAATAATCGTGAAACCGGTCCCTGGTACAAAAAAGGCTGGGGATCACTGGCCTAGAGGGAATAACAGGACATAGATGGCAAGGTTTACAGTTCGGATATAAGGAGGAACCACATCTAGGGTGCAGGCAATGAATTCTAAAAAGCAGGGCTCTGCCAAATTTGGCAACTATTCATATTTGTGGACTTCAGCTCCCAAAATTCCCCAGCCAGCACGTTGACAAGAAGGGAATGGAGTGCTCTGGAGAAGGGCATGGTTGGTTGGCTGGCAGAATAATCAGCTCTTTGAGTCAATTGGCCCTTCACTGGGAGACATCTGCAATTCTATGTAACGATATCTGGAGCACATGAAATCTGGAATCTGGGGTGGGAGGGGGGAAGAGTCAGTGGCTATGGCAACCATCTTCTATATTCCTTTTGCTTTGAAGGTTCTTGTTACCATGGCAACCCCACTCCCCATGTGAAACTGATGCTCCCAGAAAGGGAGGTGCATCCTGACGGGTGCTGAGTCCCCCATTTGAACATCATCCTTATTTATTCAGAACTATTCGGATTACAAGCAGTCCTAGAATTAACAACCACAACTGAGCATCTGCATTTCTGTTGCAAAGCAAGACAGGTATTTCAGTGAGCTTTGTGGCCTCCAAATATCAAATGTGATGTAGCAGGCCTTGGTTTAGTAAATTTCACATTTTTTTGTCATATATTTGTCCGTTAAACAAGGTTTCACTACAGGCTTGTCCAACTTGATAATTTTTAAGACTTGTGGACTTCAATTCCCAGAATTCCCTAGCCAGCCATTGCTGGGAGTTGAAGTCCACAAGTCTTAAAGTTACCTTCTGTTCTACTGCTGAAAGAACATATTTATTATTTATTTATTTGATTAGTCAGTCACTTGATGAATTATCTTTTCTGTATACTGACAACATTTGCACCAAGACAAATTCCTTGTGTGTCCAATCACACTTGGCTAATAAAGAATTCCCTTCCCTTCTCTTCTCTTCTCTTCTCTTCTCTTCTCTTCTCTTCTCTTCTCTTCTCTTCTCTTCTCTTCTCTTACAAGATAATAGTATAAATATAAACCTGACTAAGAATACAGTAAATAGGTACGAATAAATGGAGGACAATAGGACAGGGATGGTGCACTTATGCACACCCCTCTTAGGAATGGGGTGAGGTCAAAAGTGGATAGTTTAAGATTAAAGTTTTGGGGGTTAGAGGATGTAACAACAGAGTCAGGTAGTGAGTTCCAAGCTTTGACCACTGTTGCTGAAGCTGTACTTTCTGCAGTCAAGTGTGGAGTGGTTTACATTGAGCTTGTATCTGTTGTGTGCTTTTGCATTGTTGCAGCTGAAGCTGAAGTAGTCATTGACCGGTAGGACATTGTAGCAGATAATTTTGTGTACCTTTTTTTGTGTATTGACATGAATCAATCGAACCTTTGCTCTTTGCCTCTGTTAAAGAAAGTTGCTGGTACTATTTTGCTATGGTTGGCAATCATTTGTTAGGAATTCATTCTGCAGAAGAATTGTATCCTTTTCTCTCTGGCTTCTTGCCTCTGCAATTTGCTTCAGAGCCAGGCACATCCTGGGAGACAGATCCCAGGAACATCCTGCTCCATAGATAAGGGAGGGGGGCTGCCTAGGAGCACGAACACACAAGGACGAGGGATACTGTGCAGAGATGGGATTCAAATTTTTTAACAACCAGTTCTGTGGGCATGGCTAGGCTGGTGTGGCGAGGTGGGCATGGCCATGTGACTGGGTGGGTGTAGCTTTTTTCTTTTTGCAGCACTCCTCCCCTGTTTTTTGTCTCCTAGGTCTCTCAGGGAAGCCTTCTGGCAAAGCATGAAGACAGCGAGGGGGATCCCAGCACAGCTGATCGTTGGAACAGCTGATTGTCAGGAGGGGAACAAAAGAAATAGCTTAAGGAGTGACTGAGTGGGGGAGAAGGCAGTCAGCGATGTTGCGCATGCGTGATAAGGACTGACTGGGCTGGGAGGGGAGGGGTGGCCAGAGGGGGCGGGGCCAGCTGGGGGCACGATTTGCCGGTTGTCCGAACTGCATAGAATCATAACAACCGGTTCTATAGAACCGGTCCGAACCGGTAGAATCCCATCCCTAATACTCTGTAAAATAACAAAGCATGGACAAACAACGCTCCATGGATAAGGGCTGGGAGGGCATGGGCAAGACATTGTCCACATTGAATAATGAACCTTTGTCTCTGATTGGGTAAACTTTGTTTCTAACGTCGTAAAATGTATATAATACTCTGAGCCACTCTCGCAGGGTGGGGCTATTCCTTACAAGCATTTTGTCTCTGTGTTTTGGATATAGTATTCACCCAGACTTTTTGCTTTGGCCAAAGGGAAGTACCAATACCACTCTATAAATCGTTAGTAAGACCACACCTAGAGTCCTGCATCCAGTTTTGGTCATCACATTATAAAAAAGATGTTGAGATTCTAGAAAAAGTACAGAGAAGAGCAACAGGATTTGATGAGGGACTGGAGACTAAAGCATACAGTGAATGGTTGCAGGAACTGGGCCTGGCTAGTCTAGGGAAGAGATGGACCAGAGAGACATGATAGAGGTCTTCCAACATTTGAGGGCTGCCACAGAGAGAGGAAGGGGTCAAGCCTATTTTTTAAAGCATCCAAAGGCCAGACAAGAAATCTGAACAAGGAGAGAATTTAAATAAGGAGAACTTTATGATAGTGAGAACAATCAACCCAAGGAAACAGCTTACCCTTGGAAATTGTGGGAGCGGCCATCACTTGAGACTTTCAAGAAGAGATTGGACTGCCATTGTGTGAGAAAATGGTGTAGCTTGGGTGTGGGGTTGGACTAGATGACTACAAGTCCTTCCCAACTCTGATCATCTGTTAAATCTGTTAGAATAAAAAACAACTGGTTTTTTTTTGCAAGTCTCATCTCGAGTCTTCACTCTCTTTGGCATCTCCATGGCTCTGGGAAACTTCTGGGACCTTACAGTGGTGGATACAATTTTTTTTACCACTGGTTCTGTGCGTGGCTTGGTGGGCATGGCAGGGGAAGGATACTGCAGAATCTCACATTCCCATCCCACTAACCTGCTTTCCAGCTCCGTTCTCCTGTGCAGGGCAACCAAAGGAGACCCAGCTGATCAGCTTGGACTTGGGAGGCGGAGAATATGAGGTAGGGCCAGTCAGAGGTGGTATTGGACGGTTCTCCGAACTACTCAAAATTTCTGCTACCGGTTCTTCAGAACTTGCTGAGTACCACCCCTGGACCTTACACTACAAAGGACTTTAAAACTGTTCCACAAAGATAGCCACTTTAAGACTTGTGCACTTCAACTCCCAGAATTGCTCAGCCAGCATGGCTGGCTGAGGAATTCTGGGAGTTGAAGTGCACAAGTCTTAAAGTGGCTGAATTTAAGAATCACTATTTTAAAGCAGAAGTTATGTAAGTATAAAAATGACAAGGGTTGACACAAATTTAGTTTACTTTATTTCACTGCACTTCATACAACGAAATTAAATACCATCTTCTGTGTACATTATGACCATGAAAATAAACACAAACACATATCATTCACATTCTATACAATTGAATTGAAAATATTGCATTCATATTGCCCTATCCAGTAGAATTCAGTGGAGTTACTACCTTGGGATAGAAGCTGTTTTTCAGCCTATTTGTCCTTGTTTTTATTGCCCTGTACTGTCTGCCAGATGGTAATAGTTCAAAAAAAAAAGGGTTCCCAGGATGAGATGGATCTCTGAGGATGTTTTGAACTTTCTTAAGGCAGCAGGAGCAATAAATCTCTTCCAAAAAGGAGAGAAGGCAACCCATGATCCTCTGGGCAATGACATTAACGCTCTGGAGTGCTGTCCTATCTGTCTCCATGCAATTGGAAAACCATACAGAGGTGCAGTAAGTTAAAATACTCCCTATGGTGCAGCGGTAGAAGGTCACCAGCAGTTTTTCATTCAGTTGTTGTTTTCTGATAAGTCTCAGGTAGTCTAATATCTGCAAAAATGAGCAAAATGGATGCAAATGATGGCCATTTCGATCTCAAAGACACCCTCTCCTTTTCCGTCCTCGGATGGAAAACCACTAGGAAATCTTACCACCCTGGGCAAAGTGATTTGGAAAACCAGACCATTGTTGGAAGAAAAACCCAAGTCCAGTTCGAAGCCTAGAATAAAACGGAAGCTGCTTAAAAAAGGAAGATTATGGATGGGCAGCTGGGGCAACTGACAAATTAGCTTGACGAGTGCAAGGATTTGTACACGGTTTCTGTGGTATCAACATTTTTTTCATGGAATTATAAAGTACTAGCTGGATACCCGTGCTTCACTATGAAACTATGTTGTCGGGCTTAGTTTTTGGGGAGGAAAATAAGGAGAAAAAAAGTCTGCCTCTGCCTACCAGCATCCATCGGAATTCATCTGGCTAGCATCATGTCAGTGTGTGAGAATATCGCCAAGATATTCTTAATCTTACACGGGAAAAGACCTGAACACACCTAGACCGACGTGTGTGTGTGTGTGTGTGTGTGTGTATGTATGTATATATGAATGTATATATGTATGTATATATACACACATAAACACACACATACATACATATGCACACACACATACACAGAACACACTAGCTCAATACCCATGCCACTACAAAACTATGTAGTGGGGCTTAGTTTTTGGGGAGGAAAATAAGGGGAAAAATATTCTGCCTCCGTCTATTAGCATCCATCAGTATTCATCTGGCTAGCATCCTGTCAGTGTGTGAGAGAGTTGAGGGCTATCTGGAAACTGAAAGGGTATTTGCTGTGTGAGCAAGAAGGAGACAGCAAGGAGCCTGGGCGTGGCTTAGCTCAACTGTTCTGTACTAAAGCTGTTTGGGGTTGTGAAACTAAAACTGAAACTCCTCTGCTTGTGTTTTGCCTTTGGAAGAGATTTCTTTTCAGGTGGGGAGGGGGAGTAGAACTCCTTTGCATCAGAGCGTGTTAATAATAATCATCATATAGGAAATACTAATGCTGTGATGGTCATTTGGAAAAATCCTTTCTTAGTGAGTACCTAGAAGCCAAGAAGCACATAGAAGATACGTGCCAAATGTCAAGTTTGTAGGCTTTATGGTTCTGGAGATATTGTGATGATGCGTGAGTGGTATTTCATATGTGTGTATTTTATGTGTGTGTGTGTGTGTGTGTGTGTGTGTGCTTTTTGAACTTTTTGAATTACTAATTCCTCTGAGGGCGTGTTATTTTGTTTCCAACATTGTGCGAAAGCTATCCTCGTTGCTGTCAGATATGTAGTAGAATATATTTAATCTTTTTCTTATATTTCCCTTTAATTATTCCCAACAAAAACAATTCTGGTTTAAACTCTATCTGATCTTCCACTATTTCTTGTATCCAACTCCATATTTTGGTTGAGTTGGCCCAGTCTTTCTTAATGGATCAGACTGGGGCTGCTTTCTACCTCTAAAGAACATGTTTCTCCATTTCTCCTTTGGGGAAATAGAATATTCTGTCTCTTTTAATATTCCCCCCAAATATTTCATTCTCTAGAAGCGGGGCTTCCCACACCATCACAGTCTGGTTTTCCAAATCACCCATTGAGAGCACCTCATATTGCTGTGGTCAGAAACGGATTGAACCTTATAAAAATTGTCTTCTGGAGATGTGTTATGCCGCGGGTGGGGACTGACTCTGAGGGAGAGGAGGAACAGCCGACAGGGAGTGGAAATGTGGCTTCGGAGGTTGTGGAGGAGGCTGGGGAAGGGCAGAGACTGGCTGGGCAGTCAGAGGAGGACCCAGGCCCATCCCCTCTCCATCCTAGGGCACGCAGGGAGGAGAGGAAAAGGGAGAGACATGGTCTATGGGGGAGGAGAGGGCCTTGATCCTCTTCATGGGCTGCAGCTGTGACAACTGGATAAGAGGACGGACCTGCGTACGGGCGAGTGCTGGAAACAAAGCTTGGAAATATCTCTAGTTTATTGTTCCTCTCTGAGTTTGGCATCTTTGCCAGTGTGTGTTCTGTTATCTGTGGACGTCTTCAAGCCCTTATCTTGCCTGGTTTGTGTTGTTTTTCCCCTCCTTCTTGTAACTGCTTGCGATGGAGTTTTTTTTGTCTTCCATCAAGGATATTTGGATCTTGGAAGCAAAGTGAAAGAATAAAAGGGGCTTCATCGGGTTTTTGTGACTGTGTTTATTTTGTATCCCGCCCCCCAGGTCATTACATGTGTCTTCTTTTTGGATTCAGTATTTCTGGCACCTTGTTTTAAAAGATTTTGGCAGGTGCCAAACCTAGGTGCCAATTTGTCCCCGCACCAAATTCAGCGTTTGCAGCAGCCCAAATTCCTCCGTCAACTTATATTTCCCTGCATTATTCCCTTCCCTCCTCCTTAATTCTTAATTTTCCTTTATTTCTGTTTACATTCAATTGCGGGGATTATTTAAAGGAAGGAGCAGATAGCAAATAAATGCCAGAAGGATGCGGGGAAAACCCACTTTGGGCTAGCAAGTGCTATTTTAGCTTGGGTTTTATTGCTCGGTTAAATCACCGCCAAATTGCCGATTATCGTTGAAGCAATTGGATTTAATTTAAAACCTCCAAGGGACTTGAGCCTTTGTCATCCATTTGCAAGCTGAAACAATAGTGGGAAACTCGTTTGTTTTCTTCCCAATTAGAACGCGAGTTTTTGGTGGGGAGAGACGAGGAAAATAATTAAGGAAACAAAACAAACAATATGCAAGAAAAGCGACTAGGACGTCGTGAGTAACAGCTTCGCTAATCAGAAGTGAGCCGTTGGTTAAGGGAATTTGTTCAGTTCTGACTGGATGGTAGGGAAGGATTTATACTCTTTGCATACAGTTGGTCATTTGCATTCTTTTAAGAGAGTCCTTGAGGCCACTTGGAGAACCCACAACAGAGGGATCCAATACTATTTATATCCAGTATACAAGACAGTCCTTTCAACAGTTCAAAGCGGCTCCATACACATTTGTACTACTCAGGTGACCCCTGAGGGCACAGACAAACCTCCAAGTGGCCTTAACAACTCTTTAGAGTGCAAATGACCAGCTGTTTGTGAGGAGTATGAACCTTTCAATTTCTCTCCATCCAGTCAGAGCTGAAGAAGCTTCTTGGATGAGAAGCGAAATGTCTTCAAAGTAAAAACAGAAAGTCCAGTTGCCTCTTGAGAAAAAGCAAAATTGGGAGTACCTGAAGTACCTGATAGTTGCACATAAGTGCACCATTGTGCCTAACGTCCCTGTCCTATTGTCTCCATTTATTCGTACCTATTTCCTGTATTCTTACTCATGTTTATACTTATATCTATTATCTTGTAAGCAATTGACAAATCAAATTAAATCAATCAATCAACAAAATCTCCCGCCTCTTCTGGTTCTGCCTTCCATTTCCAGATAACAGAATGACAGAGTTGGATGAAGACCATGGAGGTGTTGAGTTCCACCATCATCAACCTGTTGCTCAAGGCTGTTGGGATCTGTTAGAATCATCCTTTCTCTCCTAAAATGTTTGCATTTTCTTTGTGTTATCTGCAAACTTGATAAGGGGTGGTATGAGTCAGTGAGCAATTGTTGCAGCATAGATCAGTTTCTTCCCTTCCCTTCCTTTCCTTTACCCTTTCCTTCCCCTTCCCTTCCCTTCTTCCATTTATTCCCTTCCCTTTCCTTCCCCTTCCCTTCCCTTCTTCTTCCTTCTCTTCCCTTTTCTTCCCTTCCTTCTTCATCCATTAACTCCCTTTCCTTTCCTTTCCTTTCCTTTCCTTTCCTTTCCTTTCCTTTCCTTTTTTTCCGCCTTTACCTTCACCCTCCTCCCCTTTCCTTCCCTCCCCTAACTTCCCTTCTTCATCCATTACTCCCTTCCCTTTCTTCCATTCTTCCTTCCTTCCCTTCTTCTCCATTTACTCCCTTTCCTTTCCTTCCCTTCCCTTCCTTCCCTTCCCTTCTGTTCCTCTTCCATTCCTTCCTTCCCGTCTCATCCATTTACTCCTTTCCTTTTTTTCCTTTCTTTCCCTTCCTTCCCTTCTTCCTTCACTTAATCCTTTCCTTTTTCCCCTTCCTTTCCTTTCGTTCTTCCTTTCTCTTCCCTTCTGTTCCCTTCCATTCATTCCTTCCTTCTTGCATTCCATTTATTCCCCTTCTTTCCTTTTTCCATTTCCGTATTGCTATATATCTTTTCCTTTCCTTCCTACTTTCACTTTGACCCTTCTATTCACTCTTCCGTTCCTTCTCTTCCTTTCTTCCATTCCATTTACTGCCACATTCTCCCTTCCTCTAGTTGTTATTGAATATTGTGGTTGCTTAAGTTACAGTCACCTGGTCTTAAATGAACTGAGTGCTGAGAGTGCTGCTGTTGTTCCCATACGGAAGCATATGACATGTCTGGGGAGCTAGCGCATGCGATGCAGATATTGGCGAGAGTTCCCGTCTACGCATGATCAGGAGAGAACTCGTGTACGTCGAAGGACACTCCTGGGAATGAGGCACGTCCCACCAGATCTACATACTGTTCATAGAAATATCGAAGTAAGGATCCACGATGATGTACCAAGTTTCTGAATGTATTGATACATGCGTGACTATGGAGAATGTTGCACGTAAGTATGAAAAATGGTCATAAGCCTTTTTTTCCCCCAGTGCCTTTATAATTTTGAAAAGTCACAAAATGAATTGCTTGGACCAACTGTTCTTGTCAGATTTTTTAGTGAAAATGGAAGAAAGCGAAGGGGGGATTTTGGATTCCAAAAAAAAGGCGGAAGGGAAGTTTGCGATGTTGAAAATGGCAGAGAGAAAAATGGTTGGTTAACATTGAAAAAAAAACCAAGCAGCTTAATTTTTCTGATTCATGTTTAATTATCTTGTTTCTCCCTCCAACTTTATTGTCTTCAATATCTTCATTAATGACTTAGATGAGGGAATAGAAGGGGAACTTACCAAATTTGCAGATGACACTAAGCTCTCAGGAATGGCCAACACCCAAGGAGAAAAGCTCAAGATTCAGATGGATCTTGACAGACTAAAACACTGGGCCTTATCTAACAAAATGAAATTCAATGGAGAGAAAAGTAAAGTCCTACACTTAGGCAAGAAAAACCCAAAGGACACATATAGACTGGGGGAAACCAGGCTCAATAGCAGGAACTGGGAGAGGGATCTCGGAGTCTTCATGGACAACCAGCCAAATAGCAGCCAGCCGTGTGCAGCAGCAGCCAAAAAAACTAATGCAATCCTAAATTGCATTAGCAGAGGGAAACAATCAAGAAAAAGTGAGGTATTAATACCACTCTATAAAGCCTTAGTAAGACCACACCTAGAGTACTTCATCCAGTTTTGGTCACTGTCGGAAATGAATCCAAATAACAAAAACTTGGATCAGTGAAAACACAGAGATTTTATTTGTTAAGCTGTTTGCAAAGAGTGGGGGATCTCAGCTGACTTCAACATGAAGTTTGAGCCTTAAGATTTCAATACATTACATTTTACAATTTTTCTATCCCGACGCCCCATGCTCCTCCTACATCGGGTTCAATGACCGAGCACAGCTAATCCGAAACACCTGATGGAGCAACACCTCCCAATGACCACCCATCACATATTTTTCCAACATGGCTTTTTCTTATCTTACTTGGCATTAAGGAATGTCCCTTCAGCAGGGCCTCTTTCTAACAGTCCAAGAACAAAGAAATAGGGTCTGCTTGGGCAGGGGGGTGGACTAGATGATCTACAAGGTCCTTTCCAACTTTGATTATCTGTATCTGTCTGGCTTTCTACAGCCTTTTCCCTCTTTAAAATACTTCTAAACATACTGTATCTTACAGCATGCTCACTGGGAATTCTGGGAGTTGAAGCCCCCCATCTTAAAGCGTGCTGGCCTGGGACTTCTGGGAGTTGACGTCCATACATAGTGGCTGGGGGATTCTGGGAACTAAGTCCAATTATCTTAAAACATGCTGGCTTGGGACTTCTGGGAATTGAAGTCCACATGATGACAGGGAGGATTCTGGGAACTGAAGTCCAATCATCTGAAAGTATGCCGGTTTGATAATTCTGGGAATTGGGGCATTCTGGTAGCTGAAGCTCAATCCTCTTAAAGCACGGCAGCTGAGCAGGTTGGAGAAAGATCCATCTGGAAGGTTTAGCAGGGACAAAGTTGGGATCTCTTCAGCGAAGTTGCCCCTTTCCCCTTCAAACTTTTGGGGAAAGCGCAGACCACGTCTTCCTTGGAGAACAAATCCACATTGCCTTCCTGGGCCCAGTTGAAGAGAGCCTGCAGGCGGCAGTCACACGCCCATGGGTTGCCGGAGAGATCGAGAGTGAACTCGGAAGACACATTGACCAAGGGAGCCTCCAGAGAGGTGATCTCGTTGGCGGAGAGATCCAGCCGCTGCAGGTTCTTCAAGGACTGAAAGAGCCCAGGTGCAACGTGGGTCAGGCTGTTGTTTCTCAGGGAGAGGATCCACAGTGTGGGAGTCCCACGGAAGGTGCCGGGGGCGATAGATGTGACCGGGTTGTTTTTCAGATTTAAAACCGTTAGAAATGTGAGGCCTCGGAACATCTCCGGAGAGAGGCAACGGAGGAGGTTGAAGGAAAGGTCCAGGGACATCAACAGGGTCAGTTTACGGAAGCAATTGGGTGGGATCTCCTTCAGCTGATTGTGATTGAGGCGCAGGATCTTGAGTTCCTCCAGGGTTTCAAACCAAGATGGGTGCAGCTCGGTCAGCTGGTTTGCACCGAGGGATAAGAAGGCCAGGCTACCGACGGGCGCGAAGAGCTCTGCAGGTAGATCTTCTAGGAGATTTCCAGAGAGGTCCAGGGAGTGCAGTTGTGGGAGGTTACGGAAGAGGCCGCTTGGAAGGGTCTTCAGCTGGTTGTCGAGCAGATAAAGCCCCTGGAGCTCTGGGAGACCCTGCAGGGCCTCCGCACCCAGGTTGAAGATCTGGGTGGACTGAACAGTGATTGTCTTGGTTTTACTGGGGAAGCCGGAGGGAAATTTGCGGAGCGACGAAGAGTTGCAGACAAAACTAGAGTTGCTTTCTGGACCCGGATATTGGGGCAGGCAGGGAGGAACCTGCTGGGTGTAGCTGTTGAGCGACATCACAAGGCAGGCAATCAGAAGAGGTGGAGCTGGAGGCCTCATCCTATGGAGAAGCCAAGAGAGAAAAAGAGAAGTGGCAACATCTTAAGTTTCCCTTTTGTTCTGATCTAGGCTTCACCAAAATCACGAAGCAGACTTCTCTTCCCAACAAAACCCCTTTTTAATAAGCAAGTGGGAATTCCTCTCATTCACTTTCCAGCAAAGTCCCAGAAAACAGTCAACAAGAGTGATTTACAACTACAGACCTTTATCAGGTTTGGGGAGTTGCTAGGCCGATAGCTTCCAAATGCCACTCTGTTGAAGACAATACTTGGCAAGGAGTCACGAATGAATCTTCACCCTAATTGAATGAACTAATTGTCTCCTGCAAACCCCACTCCCCTTTCACTCTTCTTTATTCCCTATGGGTGGGCCAATTCACCATCCACCTGTGCCTTTACTCCTGAGTCAACCCTTGTTCCTTAACTGTTCCCTTCTTCTGGCAGCTCTGTGCATACACACACTGGAAACAGACTCCAGCTGTTCTTCTGCCCCACTGATCTCTGACTCTGAAGGCAGCTGATAACTGTCAGACAGCCTTGGCCCCATCTCTGTCTCCGACGCAGAGCCCTTGTCCGAGCCTTCCCCAGACTCCAGGACTGGCCCATGTTCCTCCCCAACCTCCTCACTGTCTACCACCAGCTCTNCCGACGCAGAGCCCTTGTCCGAGCCTTCCCCAGACTCCAGGACTGGCCCATGTTCCTCCCCAACCTCCTCACTGTCTACCACCAGCTCTGCTGGCTGCTGCGGGGCCACAACACTTTTCTTACATGTCCCAGCCAGGAACCCTCTCCCCCTCCTCTGTTTCTGCCTTCCATTCCCAGAGGTGGAATGGATTTTTTCTTCTGTTCAATTCCACCGTCATCAACCTATTGCTCAATTGGGGTTGAGAGCTCTCCAGAAATATCTGCAGTGACTCCCGGCTGTGTTATTTCCAAATTTGAAAAGGGGCTCAGAATAGAACGTGGTCAGACTGGGCTGAGGCTGTCGACTGGAAGTGCTATTCAATTAGTTTCTTTCTCTTTCTCCTTCCTTCCTTTCTTTTCTTTTTCCTTCCTTCCTTCCTTTCTCCCTTCCTTTCTGTTGACCTCCCTCTGTTTCTTCTTCTTTCCTTTCTTCCTCTGTCCCTTCCTTTTCCTTGACCTCCTTCTATTTCTACTTCCTCCCTCCCTCCTATCCATCCCTTGCTCTTTTTTCATTTCTTCCTTCCTCCCTTTCTTTCTCCCCACTCCCTCCTACACTAACCTCCATCCTTCTACTTTTCCTTCCTTCCTTCCTTCCTTCCTTCCTTCCTTCCTTCCTTCCTTCCTTCCTTCCTTCCTTCCTTCCTTCCCTTTACTTCCCACCTTTGCCTCCCTCTTCCTTGCCTCCTCCATTTTTAAACCCCCAAGAACCCCCCACTCTGTAAGGCCCGCTAGCCACGATTCCTTGTTTGCCTGTTCTTGACATTCTCCCAAAATGTAAAAATTGTTTAGGGTCCAACATTTCTGTTCCTCGGTTAGAAAATCTTGAGGACTAGAAATCTGGAAAAGGGGAATCAAATTAATGTGACCTTTTGCAACTTCCATAACTTTGATTACCACACCTTCCTTCCTTCCTTCCTTCCTTCCTTCCTTCCTTCCTTCACGTTACTTACTACTTCCCTTCCTTACTTCCATTCCTACTTACTTACTTTTTCCTCTTTCTCCGCTTCCTCCCCTTCCCTCCCTCCCTTCTCCCTCTCTCCCTTTCTTTGTTCTTCTTTCCTTCCACTCCTTTTTGCTTTTTCTCCTCTCCCTTCCTTCCTCCCTTCCCCTTCCTTCTTTCTTTCTTTTTTCTTTCTTTCTTTGCTGTCTTTCTTTCTTTCTTCTTTCCATCTTTCTTTTTTCTGCGCTCTTCTTTTCCTTTTCTCCATCTCCCTCCACCTCCCTTTCCTCTATCTCTCCTCTCCTCTTTCTTTCTTTCTTTCTTCTTCTTTCTTTCTTTCTTTTCTTTCCATCTTTCTTTCCTCTTTTCTTTCTTTTTTCTCCATCTCTCTCCCTTCCTCCCTCTCTCCTTTCTTTCCTTTCTGTCCCTTTCTTTTTCCTTCTTTCTCCATTCTTTATCACTTCCCTCCCTCTCTCCCTTTTTCCTTCTGTCTCTTTCTTTTCCTTCTTCTCCATTTCCTCCTCCCTCCCTCCTCCTCTCTCCCTTTCTTTCTTTCTTTCTTTCTTTCTTTCCTCTTTTTCCATCTTCCTTCCTTCCTTCCTTCCTTCCTTCCTTTCACTCAGTTTGTGCAAGTAAGCAAAAGAGTGTGCACTTACCTGTAGCTTTCTCCAAACTGAATGTCTGCCAGCCTCCCTCTTTCTCAAATGCTGGGAACATCAGGAACTCTCTTATATACCTGCACTGGGGTGAGGGGTAAATTTGCTGTCCTCAAACATTAGTAAAAATTTCCCTTGTCCTGATTGCATCATGGGGACAAAAAAACAACATTCAGTGCACAACTGAACCTCTGTTCAAGGGCAAAGACAAATGTTGACACTTCCCCTTTACCTGAAGTGTTGTTTTTTTTGCAAAAAGAACATTTCTCTGTTTTTTTTGGAAAAGAAACAATTTCCTCATATCTTTTGAAACACTGCAAAACAAGCAGGGTCAAAAAAAACACGCCTAGGTCTCAGGTTGCTCCCATTTCCACATGAACCTCAAAAAAGCATCTCATGAAGAAATGGAAAAAGTACAGAGAAGATCAAAGGCCTGGAGACAACAACATATGAAGAACGGTTGCAGGATTTGGGTTTGGCTAGTCTAAAGAAAAGGACTGAGGGGGACTGGATAGCAATATTCTGGTACTTGAGGGGCTGCCACAAATAGGAGGGGGGGATCAAATCATTCTCCAAAACACCAGAAGGCAGGACAAGAAACAATGGATGGGACATTTTAAGAGATCAAAAAATGGGACTGGATAAAAAGAAAGATATTTTGGAAGAGAAGATAGGGGCCTGGGCAGATCCTCCAGAGTATGGCAGTAAAAGATAGTAAAGTTGTTGTTGGCTCCGTCGATCTCGGGAGATCATGGAAAATTTGCGTCATGGAAATCTGCTGTCTCCCCGTGTTGAGCTGCCGCAGTGCAGCACTGGAG